>JAVKPL010007326.1:0-29638 GCA_032173675.1 Gastrolobium villosum
TAATTGCCTTAAAATCCGAAAAAATACGAGTGAAAATATCCCCGACTTGTAAAACGGGAATTTGACAGTTACTGAACCCTAAAATTATGAAATAAAATAATTAGACATTATTTGGTTAAAATAACGATGTATTTGATTTAGAATGAAATTTGAAAGTGATAGGCATTTTTTTGGAAAAGTGATAAATAGTCATTTTTAGTGGATGAAATACCGCAGTATAAATTTACTGAGAATCTCAAAAATGATATTAATACTCTAGAAATGGATATATGTTGAAAGAAGTGTTTAGAACCAAGAGAAATAATTATTTGAATTATTTTGGGAAAAATACAATTAGTTTTAGAGGCAAAAATGAAATTATGCAAAAAATGCCCAGATCTTTAAACAATGTATTGTGGCAATATTAAACTATAATTGAGCATATTGAATTTATGAAATTACCTAAGTCTTGAAATTAATTAAGATTTTAAGAAGATTAATTAAGTAAATTGAATTTAGATATTTTGGAAATTTTTTAAAAAGGTCAAAAAAGGTGGTTATTTCTAATTGGTCTTGAAATTAGCCTTAAGGGGGCATTTGGTAGAGGAGATTTTTTTTTTTACCAGGCAAAAAAGATTTCCGAGAATAAGGTGAGAAATTTTTTTCCCCGAGTAAGTTACGAAAAGATGTTTGGTAGACTAATTTTTTTTCAAAAAAGTTGGATTAATTTTACTGATGCTATGTTTGGTTGATTATAAAATATTGATTGAAATTTGAACCGAAATGACAAAATTACTCAATTTTACACATTTGCTGATATACTGTATAAGGGCATTTTTTGTCTCAAAATGTGAAAATGAGATTCCCAGTTGGTGGGAAAAAATAATACCATGCGTTAGGAATGTTCATCAACCGATTCAAACCACGGCGACCGAACCGAAAAACCGATAACGGAATAAATCAAAAAATCGATAACCAAAAAAGAATCGCAAATTTTAATTGGATTAGATCAGTTTTTGGATTGGTTGATGAAAACCGATCCAATATATTAATTCTCCTTTACCTACTTGGGTCTTTTTCCAATTGTAGCCCAGAAATTTCTAAACCCAAGACTCATTAACCCATTAACTAAACCCAAGAAAAAATGTAATCACATCTCACCAACATAATTTTATCTATGTAGAGCTTCATATCTCATTATCCAAAAAAAACTATATTATAGTTTACTGATGCTTTTGTATTTCAAAATAAAGTAAAATTACAAAGCCAATATATAGAAAATATGTTATTTGCACAATAATCATGAAACAAAATTTAGGATTTTCAAAAAATCGAAAAACCGATCCAATCCAAGCCGAAAAAAATTGGATTGGATTTAAAAAAAATCCAAACCGAATGGATGATTACATGATCAAACCAAAAGGACCAGATCATATGATTTTTGCTTCCAAAACTGATCCAATCCAGACCGCGAACACCCCTACCATTGGTGAGATCGATTATTTTTTTCCCATGTGTAGTTAAAAACAGGAATGATGGGGAAAAAATTATCTCGGGATAATTTTACTATTACTCATACCAAACATGGTATAAAAAAAAAATCATCACCTCACTTTCCCAAGATTTCCCCCAAAATACTCATACCAAACACCCCCTAAAAGCTCATCTTCTTCCTTCCTTACATATGATGGCTGAACCTACCATTGTCAAGGGAGCTTGATTTGTAACTTTTTATTTTGACACCGAACAAGAAAGTTACAACATGAAAATACTTGAAATCTCTTTGTGATAAAAAAAACCCTAAAAGAATTCCTTGAGAAAGGGAGTGCGTGAAAAGATATGTGAGCTTAAAGGTGGTGGTTTTGTGAGGTGAGAGTAGCCATTGTTGGTGGCTTTTGTTGCTTTGAAGCTTGTATATTAATCTCTAGAAGCCTAAGAACCCATTAGTGGTAAGATTTCTCAATTTCACTTAGTATTTCTTATGGATCAAAATTTTGGACACAATATAATATAGATGTTGGTGAGCATGGTTACAAAGGTTTTAGGGCTATGTTCCTTTGGAATTTATTGTTCGTATGGACAAATAATCGGTAAAAATGCAATAAAAATTTAAATGCTTTTGGTGTCTACACTTAGACAAGTTTCCAAGGATGAGATAATGATGATTTGTGAAGAAAATATTTGATGGATGATGTAATTGATTGGTAGTTGTGTGAATCATAAATTATGAAGTTTCAAAAGAGTTTTAAGTATGTGGATTGGTTGAAAAATCCTTTGAATCCCTTGATGTATACATTCGGCCATATTGGAATTTTTAAGGAATAATGATGTAAATTGTGTTGTGGCTTGATGGAGAGTGTTTGAGTTTATTGGTGATTTGGTTAAACCATGATTGGAGTGATTGAATTCATGAAAAGTCTTCCTTAGAGTTTTTAAAGTAACATTCGGCCTTATTGTTTTAAAAATGATTGGAATTGTTGTAAATTATAATAGAGTGTAATTGTAGTGTATCATGGTGTGTGAGATGCTTGTGAATCAATGAGATTGATTGGTTTGGATTAAAACACAAGTGGTTAGACTTTTGGACTTAATGGTCGTGAGCTAGGGTTTTTCTAAGAGTTGTTGTTTGTTTTTGCTTGTGTATTATAAAGAATGTGATTGATCATATTGTGGTATGATCATTGTAGGTTGACTCTCTTTGATCCAATCTTGGAAGATTGAGCTTTGGAAGTGTAACACTCCAATTAACCTAACCGGAATGCTACACAAAACGGTACAAATGCGAACTTTATTTAATTACAATAGCAGAAGACGTCTTATAAGTATCAGAATAGTTCTCTTGAAACTACGTGATTAATTAAAAAAGTCCCTTTGTATCCTTTATGTTCACAACGATACAATAAACTATACAGTCCCATAACTGCATAGAATTAAAATTGACATCAGATTGTAATAGCTATCAATTTAGTAAAATCGGATAGCATAACCTTTGTTTAACGGACTATCTAAATTCTTAAACCTGATATCCATAAATAACCAATACATGTATATTCGTATTAACATCTTCAGAATCTATCCATAGATTCCTACTTACTCTCAGCAAACTTGAAATATACATATATACTTCATTGTACGTAACATATCCAATCATTTAACTACAAAATCTCATATCATTTATATATAGTTGTGCCAACGATATCTTTAACTTAAATACATAATTTATCCGAAACATAGACATACATGCATAATCCCAAACATTAATCATTCGTGCTGCTCCTGGTTTGACTTGTAACATCCCGTCTGCAGTCGGTGTATTAACATACAAATGGTACTTAAAGTACAGCTTACAATGGTTAATCGCGGAAGCAACATATTCTTTTATTTAAATACTCAATGCTATGTTTATCAAAAAAAATATTCAATGCTATTCCTCATGGTGGATTAACTTTTCCTATTAATAACAATCTTTATGTAATTGCAACACTAAAATAATATCTGATTATTTAATAGTGGCATAGACAACCTGTAACATCCCGCATAATTAGGAACTTCTATAAATTATAATTGAGAATGTGAAGAATGCTTGAAATTCGAATTAAATTGAGGTTTAGAGAGGAGTTAAATTAAGTAGGAAAATTATTATTGTTGCTATTATAAGAAAGAGTATGTATATATTTTTAAAAGATTCAAGATACTAGTTAAAAAGGGATAGTACTGCATTTAATTACATTATGGGTAGGAACCTTAATAATTAACTAGCGGGAACATAAAATAATAATTAATACATACCATTAGGAATGTTAGAGGAAAATATACATTTAGTTAAACTACTTCTCGATGTCTTCGGACCTTGTCATAGTTATGGGTAGAATGAGATTAATTTAACTACAACATATTGGAACCTATGATACAGGGGATATGGGTATTCTCTGTAACTGAATGATAGAACCAATTTTATTAACAATGATCAATGAATGAATTCACTTTCCACTTGTCTTTCTATTTATAAAGACACATTCTAAGGTGCCATGCGAATAGGCACACGTACTTCCTACGTGTACATGAATGCTGCAAGAACCCGTATCGCTAATTAAGGAAATTAATTGATTAATTGTGATAAATTAGGAAATGATTCCATAATTGACCCTAATAATTATTATGTGGCTTAAATAATAATAATAAGTGGGTAAGAATGCTGAAAGTCGCTTTTCGGAAGAAAAGTGCAGATACCGGTTCTGCTAGTCGGTATAAATGTGTACCGAAAAAGTATCCCGAAAAATTATAATAAGTGAATGATAATTACTAGAATATTATATAGGTCTGGTAAAACGAGTTTCAAGTTAAAATAATGTGATCTGATGCCAGAACTGATACTGGCTATGGAAAAGCGCGTACCGAAAAGGTACTCCGAAAAATAAAATAAAAATATAATAAATCTTAAAAAAATGTGTAGGTTAAGATTCCAAATTTTGGGATCAAGATCTTTTGCGTAGCTATTAAGGCTAATATTGCGCGTTTGTGACTTAAATGCCTATAAATACAACTTTAGGCACAGTGCCCTAGGCCATACTCCTTCCTTACGTGAATTGTGGCTGATCAGCCTTCTCCCTTGTGCTCCATTGCTGCCTTCTTCACCTTGAAGACCAAGAAGCCATCTTTCTTCTTGGCTTCTTCATCAAAACACTTTGTGAGGGTGTGTATGTGACTTGTGAGTGTGGAGAGTTGCTTTTGGGAGTGTCCAACCATTGTGTGTGTGAGGGTTGAGGGGCTGAGTTGGTATTCCTTTGGTGTGAGCTCTTATTCTTGGCTTGTGGAGCTTCAAGGAGCTTCCTTTGTGTTGAAAGGGCCAAGCTTTGTGGCACTTTCGCACACATTGTTTGACCTGAGTTTTGGAGCTGTTGAGAGAGCTCCAAGAGCATCTCCACCTCTGTTTTGGCTTGTGGTATGATTACCACCTTTGAACTTGAGTTTTTATGCTTAAAAATGGAACCTTGATGCATGTAAAGGCTAAAAGATGATAACTTAACGTTGTGTAATGTCAAACACACCTAAAAATGCATGCTTTATGGTCTTTAATCGGTAAAAACCCAACCTTGGAAGGATATATTCACGAAAATACAGAACTGCATTCTGTCGTGAAATATCTGGATATTTGTCGAACAGATATCTAGATATTGATATCCGGATATGGTATCCAGATATTGATATCCGGATATTGATATCCGGATATGGTATCCAGATATTGATATCCGGATATGGTATCCGGATATCCGGATATGGGATCTGGATATCCGGATATTGTATATTCGGATATGGTGAGTGAGATATCCGGATATTGCATATCGGGATATGCCGAGAGGAATATCCGGATATTCTGGGATTTCGAAGAACAGTAGCTTTACTATTCATACAGTAGGCTATTGGGGGTTTGTGGACCCTAGATTAAGGAAGTTGAACTTCTGTAATTAATGGACTAAGTCAGAATCATGTGATTAAGGGCTTGTGCCTTTGTTAGAAGCCTTAAGACGTAAAACGTAAAGTAAAGGCGTTGTCTTTTTATTGTATGCTTGAGATGCATGTTTATTGATATGTTAATGGTCCATAACATATTGTAATACTGCTGTGTTTGGACTTTGAGCTTGTGGCTTGGATAGCTAGCTAAAGAGGTAAGCTTTCGTGTCCTCGGTTTAGCCATGTTGTGGTTCCACCATGTCCCATGGGGATGTGGTTTATGCATGCTGTGTTACATGCTTTGATGTTTTGGAAATGTTGTTGAGCTATTATATGCAATATGCTTTTATGATATGCATGTGATGTTCACCTATACGGTAAGTCTGAGTATGTAGTACATACAAGATAGTGAGGCTGTGGGTGAGGTGCAAGCGGTGTTCCTTGTACTCATGTGGGTATAGACGTATTCCTGCATTTCTTTGGCCAGTAGATAGCGATAAACACACATGTCATAGATATCTGTTGCACTGCATAGTTTTGGAACTGATATTAAATTACTGCTTTTAGAATTTATATTGCACATGTAAGTGAGCTTGGGGTGGAAGATCCTTGAGGACCCCTTGTCTTACTGAGATTTCTTTGATTAGAGATCTCACCCCACGTTTGGGGACGCTTATTTCAGGTTCAGGTAATGTTGAGGCCTCAGGTGGCAGGAGGCCAGAGTTGAACTATATAGTGTTGATTATATGCTGATTGTACCTGGTGTTGTTATGTTGATAGCTTCATTTACGTTTATGGAGTTTTATGTTGAGACTTGTTGTAACAGCCCGTTACGTACCGGTATTGTTAACATTGATTATGATATTAAGCGCAGTTACAATCACAGTAATTGGGTTAATTAAATTACGGGTAACTTTTTTCTTTTATCATATTCATTTTCTTAACAATAGCCTTTCTCCGTAATCAATTAAAACAACACTATAATTGTAAATGCAATACGCGGAAGCATTCAGTTTACTAACATCACAGATCTTTCTTTTTATTCAACTCATTTAAACTCATCAAATTACTTTCATATCTTACCATGTTCTACCCCTTTACATTAGTTACGCGTGGTTTCAAACCACGCACCATGTGGAGTTCTACCCATCAAGTTAAACCCCTTTCTTTTAGTCCAGAAAAACTCAAATTTTCAAAATTTACACTGTGGTAATCGATTACCAGTGGGTGGTAATCGATTACCACCTGTCAAAAATGAGGCAGTAGCCAATTTTTTACATCCTCTGTTCTGGTAATCGATTACCAAGCTTGGGTAATCGATTACCTCACATGGTAATCGATTACCAAGCCTCAGTAATCGATTACCAGTGAAGACAATAG
This sequence comes from Gastrolobium villosum, assembly GCA_032173675.1. Classification (NCBI taxonomy): domain Eukaryota; kingdom Viridiplantae; phylum Streptophyta; class Magnoliopsida; order Fabales; family Fabaceae; genus Gastrolobium; species Gastrolobium villosum. Next base: position 6,811 of record JAVKPL010007326.1, read on the forward strand.
CTAATTTTTCGTCCCCTGTTGCATGGTAATCGATTACCATGCTTGGGTAATCGATTACTATGCAGCAAAATGACAGATTACAGCATTTTAAGCCCAAAAAGGGTTGTGTAATCCATCCCAAACACCTTAGTACTCCACACAACACTTAAACATACTCTAATGTAGGCACAAGGCCCATCAAACATGCATTTTCATTCAATTATGCATCATTTACAAAGTCTTTAATATAATGGCCATTTTACATCCAAATTGGACCATTTTACAACATATTTGTCAAGGCTTCAATTACAATGAATGTGGCAATGGACAAGTCCCATGCTCACTCAAATATACAATAGGTTCCAAGGTTATACATATACATCATATTGAAGAATTCAACATGTAGTCATGAACATACAAGGCATGGCATTTTCAACATGCATAAGTTCATGATCTAAGTCTAAAGCATAATATATATGCAATGTGTGTCCCAATCCAATGCTCATCACATGGTGCCTCCAATATGCACCTCATGCTCCACTCTTCCAGGCTCAACCTGACCTGAAATGATGCCCCAAAACACGGGGTGAGATATATAAATATATCTCAGTAAACCAAGGGCCCTGGAGGTTTCTCCACCCCATGGCTCACTCAATGTGCAAATATAACATCATATAACATGCAAGCAATACAATATCACCCACCAACTGGAGACAACCCGAGAACATCCACGCATGGATTCATGTTCAAGGACTCCATCATATAACTCCCGAGACAATCCTGGCGCCTCTCCCATGGTTGAGAAGACTCCATGGCAAAACCCAACCGGAACTCCTCATGAGCCCTATCCGGCGGATGTCCCCCGTTTGGATCATCCTGGTGTCGCTCCCAGAGTCGACCCCATGGCACATTCCAACTGGCACTCCGTCACGAAATGATCCAGCGGATGTCCAAACCCAACACACGTCAACTGGCCAGTGACCAAACAATTTTCACAAAATCCAAGCAATATGCATACAAGCACACAATCACACAATGCCATAATCACATAATCCAACCACAACCTTCCACTAGGTGTGGTGGAGCACACAAGGGCTAAACCCCAGTTCCAAAGGTTACCTCAACACCGAGCCAATGCTCCATACGTAAGCTCCAAGCTTACCCGCTTCCAAAGCGTACAAGAGAGGCAACCTAGATAATCCACAACATGATTATCAAACCATTTCCAAATCAATCATTTAATCTCAAGTAATTATTCATTTTACTTCAATCTCTTTTATAGATCAAATTACCAAATACATCATGAATCACACATTCTTTCTTCTCATTCCACTATATCACACTATATCATCATCCATTTAAACATCATTTTTCCTCCACACCCCTCTATGGTTCGAATTCCTCCAAGATTGGTTCTACAAGGTTTTCAATTCCATTTTAACACACACACTAATCATATAATCCTATTATCACACTATACCAATGGTCCATCATTCAATTATTCAATTACACCACATACCAATTTTCATGAAAATTCCTCAAATTTTCCTAAGTTAAAAACCTAACTTTTTCACCAAAAATTATCATAGCATTTCTAGCTTACAAGCATGATTCTAAGGCCTTTTCATCTAATAGCATTTTTCCATTTGAGCTCTCTATCATCACACATCTAAGATTAAAGATTCAAAGCATAATTTCTAGATCTACAAAATCAACCACAAAAGTACCACAAATATACTCACCATCAAGTGTATGAACACCACCAAGGCTCCATCAATCCAAAAGAAGATCAAAAGCTCCCAAAAACACCAAGAACCACAATGGTTCGGATCTGAGTTTGTCCATTTTTGCCCCAAGGAGATGATTTCAAGGCTTGGGAGTATCACCAATGGCTTTAGAAGGTTGTTTACAATAGATTTCAACACCAAAATCAAAGGATTTGGTGAAGAAATGAGCAAATGGTGGAGAGGAAGAGAAATGGCCATGTTCTTGAAGTGGAAGAGGAAACCCACGGGGAAGAAGGAGAAAAGGAGGAGAGAGGGCATGAGGGTGAGGGGAAAAGTGAGGGAACTTAAGTGGGTTTTGATCCCACGGGTCCCACACGCGATCTAACTTTAATCCCGATAAAAATTATGATCACAAATTCTTAATCTACATATTTTTCCAGTCCATGACATATTTTTATTTCCTCAAAATACTCATAAAAATTTCACACTTATCGGTACTGTAACATCCCACATAATTAGTAAAATACATAAGTGTTATAATGATATAGATGCTTGTGTATGTTTGATGGTTTGCGAATTTCATGGTCTTTATCCTTGGATAAGAATAAGGTAAGTATTTAAATTAAAATCATAGGAGGGTACATATGTAGGCATGTGAAACTTTTATTAAAATCATATGAGTAATTTGATTGTGTGTTATAAGGCTTTAGTGTTTATTGGACTTGGGAAGTGGGCTAGTGTGTGTGGACTTGTCATCTTCAAACTTGTCTTGTTGGACCCTTGGATGTGTTGGCCGATGGCCCAAAGAGGTCCTTGGACCTATCCTATTCAGCCCAAAGTTAAACCCACACATACCCCCCTAAGCCTTGTCCAACAAGGCTGTCTTGTGTAGCAAGAAACACCCACATGACTAGATGCAGCCTCACTCCTCATTTCATGCGCAAAAGAGACTAGATGAGACTTAGAAAATCTGCCAATTTTCCCCTTGCATGACCGCCACATCACCTTGCATGTGCAACCTTTGACTTCAACTTCATTGCATGGAAGACACCTGTACTCCTTAGCATCATTTTGGGCTGCATACTTCTCACCATAGGCGCACATGAAATCAGATTTCCTTATGACACAAATCTGTCTTGCTTGTTGACTTGGAGAACCACCTTACACCTTCCATCATGAGCCTGAAATGTGCAGATTTCTGCATGCTTTTGCAGCCATCATGAACCAAATCTGTCCCATGCCTCCACATGCAACAAAAGAAGGATTTTTGGGCAGATTGCATGTGCTTTGAGTGGAGGAGAAATCTGCCAACTCCTCCCACTCCACCATGTGCGCATGACTTGCTTGTTTATGTTGAAAAATTCTGACTTAGGACAACATTCAGATCTGAACCTATCTCTTTCACTTCCTTGCATGTGCATAGAGTAACCAAGAAGCAAACCCTTGCTTGTTCAAACCAAGTGTGCAGTCCCACTCCTACAAGAAACCAGAATTTTCATAATGTTTCATCATTTCAACCCCTCCTCACTCTCCCTTTAAGTTATGCGGACAAGAGAGGGGGCTGTCCTCATTTTACATTCAGCCAACTATCCTCTCTTCCCTCACTCTCCTAGCCGAACATACAAGCACCATTGGAGAAAGAAAAACTTTGCTAAGACACCTCACTCACTCACCATCCAACCGTGGCCTATACTCCAAGTGAAGTGTAAGTTTTCCTTCTCATTCCCTCACTGTCCAGCCTTGGTACTCACTCTTGGAAGCTGTCCCAAGTTGTTCTCCTCACCATTGTGTGCGCATAGATCATCTCCTAGGAAGGGTGAACTTGTTGTTGGTAGAACTAGAAGGTGGTGTGTGAGCAAGAAGTGTGTGCTACAAGAGGTAAGCCTAGAACTTAGACCTCTTTCAAAGTGTGTAACCATGTGTGTGCTTGAGTTTCTCCTTGATTCTGCCTTGTATTGGATTCTTGATTGAACATGGTTAAAGTATAAGGATGGAGCTATTTTATGATGATTTGTATGCATGATATAATGGAATGAAAGTCTCATGGTTATGCTTAAGTTTATGTCACTGTTTCGGTATGAATATGCCACTGTTTTGAGGATAAAATGCTCACTGTTTCGGTTTGGTAAGAGCACCATTTTGATGCCACTGTTTTGTATAAAAATGCCACTGTTTTGAGGAATAATGTGCCACTGTTTCTGCACAAAAACACTCACTGTTTTAGTACATAATGTGCCACTGTTTCTGCATAAAAACACTCACTATTTTAGTACATAATGTGCCACTGTTTCTGTATAAAAATGCTCACTGTTTTAGTACTTAATGTGCCACTGTTTCTGCATAAAATGATCACCATCTTGATGTCCAAACCCTACTCTTTATGCCACTATATTGGTGTCCAAATACTCTTAATTATGCCACTGTTTTAATGCTCAAGAATCACCATTTATGCCACTGTTTTAATGCTCAAAAATCACCATTTATGCCATTGTTTTAATGCTCAAAAATCACCATTTATGCCACTGTTTTAATGTTCAAAAATCACTCTTTATGCCACTGTTTTGATGTGCAAATACCTCTACCTATGTCACTGTTTCATGTTCAAATGCTACCATTCATGCCATTATTTTGATGTGCAATACCTCTACTTATGTCACTGTTTTAAGGTTCAAATGCCACTGTTTATGTCACTGTTTTAACGTTCAAATGCCACTATTTCTGCCACTGTCTAATGCCACTGTTCTGCCACTGTTTTGGTGTCCAAAATGCCACTGTATCTGTTTGTAAATGGTCACTGTTTCTGCTGTATGCTTACTGTTTTCCTGCTGTAAAACGTCACTGTTTCTGTCCACTGTTTTTATGGAAAACGTCATTGTTTCTGCCCACTGTTTTTAAGGAAAATATCACTGTTTTCTGCTCACTATTTTAAAGACAACGTCACTGTTTTGCTCACTGTTTTAAGAACAAAACGTCACTGTTTTCTGCTGTAAAATGCTGCTGTATGCTCACTGTTTCTGCTATAAAAACGCTGCTGTATGCTCACTGTTTCTGCTGTAAATCGCCACTGTAAATGATTGGTTGTAATTGATTTAGGTGCGCTTAAGAAGTGAGATACTTCACTGCTGTTTGGTATTGTTTAAGGCACACAAGGTAAGTGTCAGGCGATATTACCTAATGTGACTATTGACTACTGGTATAAAGTTGTGACATGATGCTCCATATTCCGTAAAAGTATTATGTTCCTTATGATGAAAGAAAACTGCCAAAAATGTGCCGTGATGGCTATATGATTATGAGGTAAAGATGTTATGTGGCAGCATAACGTATATGAAAAGTATATGTGCCGTGATGGCTATATGAAAGGTATATAAGCATGCACCTTACATCATACCGCATTTTTATACGTTTTGTGTGTGAAAGCATAGCATGGCATGCATGTACCAAGAGCATATAGGCCTTGCTTTTTAGAATAGTTATGTACATGACCATTTGTTTGAGCAAGCATCATATAGGCATCCCCAAGGTACCGGGGTATGGGACACTTGGCATCAGTCCGCATAGGCCCACAGTTGGAATCCACAGGGAGCTCAGGTGTCAGGGATATTTGATTCCACTGTGAAGTGCGCGCACGACGGTGCTAAAAGCGCAAAGGAAAGGCGTTATATACGCAATATATGAATATGATGAAAAGGAAAGGCGTTATGTACGCAATATATATGAATATGATGAAAAGGAAAAAGGAAAATGAACAAGGATATGTTGAAGTGACTGTTTATGATTTTGTGCCTAGTTAATACTGTTATATTATTGGTTTTGTTGCCACACTACTGGGATTATTCTCACCCATTCGGGGCTGCTATTTTCCTAAATGGCAGGAGGACGTAAAAGCATATGAAGATGTGATGTTAGCTGTTGCTTGCTGATGATTGGACTTGTACTGTTGCTGTTTAATTGATTGGATGACTGTAATGTGTAATATTTTGGGTACTCTTGGATGACTGTAGACTCTATCATCTCTATTTTACCTTGAACTTTTATGAACAGCGGCTGTTTTGGAAAACGTTTGTGAAAAGAATTTAAGTGCTGAAATTTTTACAGTGCACCTTACGGGTGGTGTTTTTATGAGCAAACGAACTCCGATTTTCTATTATTTTATATGCACGCGAAGCCCCCAACGTGCTCTTTCTAAATCACTTGAAATATTTTTTATCGTCCAAACAGAAGTGATAAGGATTTTGAAACGTTCTTCGGATTTGAACTTAGAATAAGAATCTTTGTTAGATTATGTGACGTTAAAGACTCTAATTCCGCTTAGCAAACGACTCTCTTGGATGCATACAAGGGAGGGCGTTACACTAAATGGTATCAGAGCCAGGTTTCGATCCTGGGACCTGTGGGTTATGCATCGCGACAACTTAAGCCTCACGAAGAAAATTATCCTACGCACGATTTGGAGTTAGCAGCTATAGTGTTCGCACTTAAAATCTGGAGGCACCGCTTGTATGGTTCGCAGTTTGACGTGTTCAGCGATCATAAGAGTTTGAAGTATTTGTTCGACCAGAAGGAGCTGAATATCCGGCAACGACGGTGGATGGAATTTCTGAAGGACTATGATTTTGAACTTAAGTATCACCCAGGAAAGGCAAACGTGGTAGCTGACGCCCTGAGTAGGAAGACATTGCACACTGCAACTCTGATGATGGAAGAACTGAAATTGTTTGAGGCCTTTCGAGATTTGAACCTATCTGTAGACGAGAGAGGGCATAGTATAAGACTGGGAAATATAAAGGTAGAGAATGAATTGATCAATAGAATTAAGGAGGCTCAGAAAGATGAAAAGTTAGTCCGCGAATTGGTTGGCAACCAAGAGGTAGTAAAGGATGAGAATGATATTTGGAGATTCCAAGGCCGGTTAGTTGTGCCAAATGAAGAGTTGAAACAAGAAGTTTTGCAGGAGGCTCACAAGGGTAAGTATGCAGTTCATCCTGGATCCACGAAGATGTACCATGATTTGAAGACCTCGTTTTGGTGGCCGGGTATGAAGCGTGATATTGCAGAGTATGTATCTCGTTGCTTAACTTGTCAGAAGGTGAAGTACGAACATCAGAAACCTTCGGGACTTCTTCAACCCTTGGAGATTCCCGAATGGAAGTGGGACAGTATTGCGATGGATTTTGTAGTTGGACTTCCTCGGACGCGAGAAGGATATGATGCTATCTGGGTGATTGTCGATCGTTTAACGAAGTCAGCTCATTTCTTGCGTGTTAGAACCACGTATAATACAGAGAGGCTTGCCAGAATTTATCTGCAGGAGATTGTGAAGCTGCATGGAGTTCCTACGAGCATTGTCAGTGATCGTGATCCCAAGTTTACATCTAAGTTCTGGGAATCTTTTCAAAGAGCATTAGGGACCCACTTGAGATTGAGTACTGCTTACCACCCACAGACCGATGGACAGACAGAACGCACCATTCAAGCATTAGAGGACATGTTGCGAGCATGTGTTCTGGAGTTAGGAGGCAGCTGGGATAATTATCTTTCTTTGATTGAATTTGCTTACAACAACAGTTACCATTCCAGTATTCAGATGGCACCGTACGAAGCTTTGTATGGGAGAAAATGCAGATCCCCTTTATGCTGGACTGAAGTGGGTGAGCGAAGTATGTTAGGACCAGATCTAATTCAAGAAACATCCGAACAAGTAAAGAAGATTCGGGAGAATATGCAGCGGGCTCAGGCCAGACAGAAGAGTTATTACGACAAGCGTCATAAGCCCCTATCTTTCGAAGTCGGGGACCATGTATTTTTGAGAATCACACCAACATCGGGACTCGGAAGGAGAATGGGAGTAAAGAAGTTAAGTCCACGGTACTTAGGACCGTACCTGATTATGGACCGGATTGGAGAGTCTGCATACCGGTTGGCACTACCACCAAATCTGTCAGGAATTCACAATGTATTTCATGTGTCGCAGTTACGGAGATATCTCTCCGATCCATCTCACGTGTTACATCCGGAAGAAGTGGAACTAAAGGAAAATCTGATGTATCAAGGGCAACCGTTCCAAATTCTTGAAAGATCCGTCAAGCGACTCCGTTCTAAAGAGATTCCTTTGGTGAAAGTGTTGTGGAACAATAGATCGGCAGCTGAAGCCACTTGGGAACGCGAGGATGACATTCAGAAACGCTATCCAGAACTGTTTAACTCTTAAGTAAGTCTATTTTGCGGACAAAATTCCTATTTGGTGGGGAGAGTGTAACATCCCACATAATTAGTAAAATACATAAGTGTTATAATGATATAGATGCATGTGTATGTTTGATGGTTTGCGAATTTCATGGTCCTTATCCTTGGATAAGACTAAGGTAAGTATTTAAATTAAAATCATAGGAGGGTACATATGTAGGCATGTGAAACTTTTATTAAAATCATATGAGTAATTTGATTGTGTGTTATAAGGCTTTAGTGTTTATTGGACTTGGGAAGTAGGCTAGTGTGTGTGGACTTGTCATCTTCAAACTTGTCTTGTTGGACCCTTGGATGTGTTGGCCGATGGCCCAAAGAGGTCCTTGGACCTATCCTATTCAGCCCAAAGTTAAACCCACACATACCCCCCTAAGCCTTGTCCAACAAGGCTGTCTTGTGTAGCAAGAAACACCCACATGACTAGATGCAGCCTCACTCCTCATTTCATGCGCAAAAGAGACTAGATGAGACTTAGAAAATCTGCCAATTTTCCCCTTGCATGACCGCCACATCACCTTGCATGTGCAACCTTTGACTTCAACTTCATTGCATGGAAGACACATGTACTCCTTAGCATCATTTTGGGCTGCATACTTCTCACCATAGGCGCACATGAAATCAGATTTCCTTATGACACAAATCTGTCTTGCTTGTTGACTTGGAGAACCACCTTACACCTTCCATCATGAGCCTGAAATGTGCAGATTTCTGCATGCTTTTGCAGCCATCATGAACCAAATCTGTCCCATGCCTCCACATGCAACAAAAGAAGGATTTTTGGGCAGATTGCATGTGCTTTGAGTGGAGGAGAAATCTACCAACTCCTCCCACTCCACCATGTGCGCATGACTTGCTTGTTTATGTTGAAAAATTCTGACTTAGGACAACATTCAGATCTGAACCTATCTCTTTCACTTCCTTGCATGTGCATAGAGTAACCAAGAAGCAAACCCTTGCTTGTTCAAACCAAGTGTGCAGTCCCACTCCTACAAGAAACCAGAATTTTCATAATGTTTCATCATTTCAACCCCTCCTCACTCTCCCTTTAAGTTATGCGCACAAGAGAGGGGGCTGTCCTCATTTTACATTCAGCCAACTCTCCTCTCTTCCCTCACTCTCCTAGCCGAACATACAAGCACCATTGGAGAAAGAAAAACTTTGCTAAGACACCTCACTCACTCACCATCCAACCGTGGCCTATACTCCAAGTGAAGTGTAAGTTTTCCTTCTCATTCCCTCACTGTCCAGCCTTGGTACTCACTCTTGGAAGCTGTCCCAAGTTGTTCTCCTCACCATTGTGTGCGCATAGATCATCTCCTAGGAAGGGTGAACTTGTTGTTGGTAGAACTAGAAGGTGGTGTGTGAGCAAGAAGTGTGTGCTACAAGAGGTAAGCCTAGAACTTAGACTCTTTCAAAGTGTGTAACCATGTGTGTGCTTGAGTGTCTCCTTGATTCTGCCTTGTATTGGATTCTTGATTGAACATGGTTAAAGTATAAGGATGGAGCTATTTTATGATGATTTGTATGCATGATATAATGGAATGAAAGTCTCATGGTTATGCTTAAGTTTATGTCACTGTTTCGGTATGAATATGCCACTGTTTTGAGGATAAAATGCTCACTGTTTCGGTTTGGTAAGAGCACCATTTTGATGCCACTGTTTTGTATAAAAATGCCATTGTTTTGAGGAATAATGTGCCACTGTTTCTGCAAAAAAACACTCACTGTTTTAGTACATAATGTGCCACTGTTTCTGCACAAAAATGCTCACTGTTTTAGTACTTAATGTGCCACTGTTTCTGCATAAAATGATCACCATCTTGATGTCCAAACCCTACTCTTTATGCCACTGTATTGGTGTCCAAATACTCTTAATTATGCCACTGTTTTAATGCTCAAAAATCACCATTTATGCCACTGTTTTAATGCTCAAAAATCACCATTTATGCCATTGTTTTAATGCTCAAAAATCACCATTTATGCCACTGTTTTAATGTTCAAAAATCACTCTTTATGCCACTGTTTTGATGTGCAAATACCTCTACCTATGTCACTGTTTCATGTTCAAATGCTACCATTCATGCCATTATTTTGATGTGCAATACCTCTACTTATGTCACTGTTTTAAAGGTTCAAATGCCACTGTTTATGTCACTGTTTTAACGTTCAAATGCCACTGTTTCTGCCACTGTCTAATGCCACTGTTCTGCCACTGTTTTGGTGTCCAAAATGCCACTGTATCTGTTTGTAAATGGTCACTGTTTCTGCTGTATGCTTACTGTTTTCCTGCTGTAAAATGTCACTGTTTCTGTCCACTGTTTTTAAGGAAAACGTCACTGTTTCTGCCCACTGTTTTTAAGGAAAATATCACTGTTTTCTGCTCACTGTTTTAAAGACAACGTCACTGTTTTGCTCACTGTTTTAAGAACAAAACGTCACTGTTTTCTGCTGTAAAATGCTGCTGTATGCTCACTGTTTCTGCTGTAAAAACGCTGTTGTATGCTCACTGTTTCTGCTGTAAATCGCCACTGTAAATGATTGGTTGTAATTGATTTAGGTGCGCTTAAGAAGTGAGATACTTCGCTGCTGTTTGGTATTGTTTAAGGCACACAAGGTAAGTGTCAGACGATATTACCTAATGTGACTATTGACTACTGGTATAAAGTTGTGACATGATGCTCCATATTCCGTAAAAGTATTATGTTCCTTATGATGAAAGAAAACTGCCAAAAATGTGCCGTGATGGCTATATGATTATGAGGTAAAGATGTTATGTGGCAGCATAACGTATATGAAAAGTATATGTGCCGTGATGGCTATATGAAAGGTATATAAGCATGCACCTTACATCATACCGCATTTTATACGTTTTGTGTGTGAAAGCATAGCATGGCATGCATGTACCAAGAGCATATAGGCCTTGCTTTTTAGAATAGTTATGTACAGGACCATGTGTTTGAGCAAGCATCATATAGGCATCCCCAAGGTACCGGGGTATGGGACACTTGGCATCAGTCCGCATAGGCCCACAGTTGGAATCCACAGGGAGCTCAGGTGCCAGGGATATTTGATTCCACTGTGAAGTGCGCGCACGACGGTGCTAAAAGCGCAAAGGAAAGGCGTTATATACGCAATATATGAATATGATGAAAAGGAAAGGCGTTATGTACGCAATATATATGAATATGATGAAAAGGAAAAAGGAAAAGGAACAAGGATATGTTGAAGTGACTGTTTATGATTTTGTGCCTAGTTAATACTGTTATATTATTGGTTTTGTTGCCACACTACTGGGATTATTCTCACCCCTTCGGGGCTGCTATTTTCCTAAATGGCAGGAGGACGTAAAAGCATATGAAGATGTGATGTTAGCTGTTGCTTGCTGATGATTGGACTTGTACTGTTGCTGTTTGATTGATTGGATGACTGTAATGTGTAATATTTTGGGTACTCTTGGATGACTGTAGACTCTATCATCTCTATTTTACCTTGAACTTTTATGAACAGCAGTTGTTTTGGAAAACGTTTGTGAAAAGAATTTAAGTGCTGAAATTTTTACAGTGCACCTTACGGGTGGTGTTTTTATGAGCAAACGAACTCCGATTTTCTATTATTTTATATGCACGCGAAGCCCCCAACGTGCTCTTTCTAAATCATTTGAAATATTTTTTATCGTCCAAACAGAAGTGATAAGGATTTTGAAACGTTCTTCGGATTTGAACTTAGAATAAGAATCTTTGTTAGATTATGTGACGTTAAAGACTCTAATTCCGCTTAGCAAACGACTCTCTTGGATGCATACAAGGGAGGGCGTTACAGGTACACTCATACCACAGTATTTTTCACTTAAAAAGTCACTATTCATCACTTTTTCTCAATTTTGCCTACTCACTCAATTTTCCGTCCTGATTCCATTTCCAACATTATTTTTGTCATATTAAATCTCTAACTCCATTTTTCATGCCTCGGTTTACGTTTTTGGCAATTTACCATTTTGCCCATTTTGCCCTTTTTGGCCATAATTCTTGGATTTTCACTAATCCATCAATTCTAACTTATATTCTATCAAATAAATTCACATTTAATTTTCCGAGGTGTTATATTCACCCCACCTTTTAGGAATTTTGTCCGCAAAATCAACTATACACATATGCTAACTCGGGATACAGCCGGAGAATCTCAGTCTCCCGTCCCCAAGCAGCTTCATCAGTGTGCGGACACCAAAATAATTACTTACATTTCCATCTCTTGGCTTTTCAGCCACATTTCACAATAGTCTTGCCTTTCAAAGGCCCAATGGGAGACCTCAAGTCCTTCCCAATCTCAATCTCAACCGGTGACACCATATGTGAACAACCGGAGCGCACCACACAGTTGTGCACTTTCTCTGCTTTACCAAGCCAATTTCTTTCAATTTCTTTTCACAAGTCCGGCTACCTAGCACGCATAGACCATAATTTCTCTTGGCAAGTTTTCCCACCTAATTAACATATCAACAACTATGCCTATAGGATCATACCACCTTCTGTTCAATCTATGCCACACCGGCAACTATTACTTTCTGACACAATACAGTCACAATTATCTTTCTTTGCTTTTTGATTTCTACGAATTATTAACTCTCATCATCAATCTTTCCACATTTCGTTTCCACATTAAACACTATTATGCAATCTCACAGCCCCTCAGTGCAATTCACCGAGTAATCATCTAGTTCACACTCACTATACTTTTATTTTCTGGGGGATAACTCCCCATTTTGGCACTTAGCCACAATTCGTATACACACATTTTTGCTTTTCTCATGTTCTTAACCTACAACGTACCATTTCACCTCAACACTTTACCTTTAACAAGCACCATTTCTGTGCTAAACGTTTGAATCCAACCCTACAGGTTTACCAACTTTCGCCTAAACACAACGGCGGATCACTCCCTCAAGACATTTAACTGGTACTCAATGGACCACACATTATAATTTATACACTCCATCGGCTATTTCAAAGCTTTCAACCATGAATTCACTCATAAATTTCCACATACTAGATCACACTTACGATTTCAACTAATCAACTCAAAACTTGACACGTAGTTCATCACTGATTTCTCACATTTAAGGCAACATGCCTAAGATTTCCACTAACAACTTTTCTTTAATTACCGTTCCATACTCATGTTATCAATTCCACATGTATTTCCTTCTATACATCTCACCTTCATTATCATTTCATTCAACCAGTATGTATCACTCCAAGGTCACATGTCATCTCTTTCCCATACCTGTCCCCTCATATAGGGATTTTCGAAGCCTATTTATCATGCCACAAAGACTAAATCCACCACTATCATTACTTTCATAATTCCATATCAGTTGTTACACGAGTCTCTTAGACTATTCAAGTACTATCCGCACTCTCAATCATATATCTTGATACCTAGCCAAAAACAACATCAACATTGTGTATTTTCAACACATCTCTCATTATAATTTGCATCGATACAACTTCATCAGTGATTCTACCACCAGGGTCAAGATATCAACCTTTTATTTCACCAAATACCATTCTATTTAACAATCAGTACCACACTTTCTTACTTGACTATATCATCGTTAATCACTTATTAACATCATTGGCCACCTTGGCCACCAACTTAGCTTAACATCTTACCATCACAAGCCTTTCCATAAAACTTTGACTCAATCCATCATCACTAATCAATTTTCCATTCCCTTCACATAGGGTGATAATCCAATAATTCATTTCATAATCTCCGTAAAACCATAATTCCATACTACCACACTTGGTATACACTCATGCACATCTCCGAGTGCTCAATTTTATAATTCAAACTGCCATCTCATGGCACCTCTCACATTTCATCATATTAGGCATATTACTGTTCACTTACAGTTATCCAAATTCACCTCTTGCGTTCCTCACAAGATACAATCCTCTAATGCAATGGGTAAGAACATCCTTAGGTTTAACCCCTCGAGCTCTTGCTGTCCTAAGGGCCCCAGGTGCAATGCCCCACCAATCAGAGAATCTGTCCTTATAATTCACGCAAGAAGAGGTAACATGCCAACGGCTGTACTAACAGTCCCACTAACACAAGGTTCTACCTCACACTACATTACTTATACCAGATAATAATAATCTCCGGGAGCATAATCCATACGGAGATAGCCATACACTCCGGGCATATAAGCCACACAGAGATAACACATTCACATCAAATCCGTATATAACGGCAAACAGATTCTTATATAGATACATAATGGTATACTAGTTATATCTTACTATTGCATCATTCACTATAATTTTCCAATATGGTTCTTTTCTCAACAGTCTACTCATTTCACTTGACTAGTCATTAGTCTTAGTCCATAGCACAATCATCACCACAAGATTCCAACATATTTCTCATACTTTGGCACAAAATTTTCAATTCATAACAGTACCCATGTTCGGTACAGTCCTAATCCATTGTCCATCATGACTCATAGCAACCATGCTCAACACTGTAGAAGATCCACTTCATTAAACTGACATCCCTTTTCTCTCAATATTTCAATATAACACCAAGGGTGCCATCATTCAACAGTCCATGCATTCTGCGCATCGGGACCACCAGATAAATTCCAACTTCGAGCAGCGCTCGCCTGGGACTTCGAAGAGCAACACCTCTTAGGATTCAATCCACAAGGGGAAACCCAGGACAATATTAATTGCCACATTATTAACAACATGTGTGCCATGGTATAACTTGCACACCGGGACTCCATCATGAATCCCCTACCAAATAGAGCGTCCAATGACACTCCAAAGAGACAATCTCTTCACATTTCCCATCATAGGGAATTTCGCTTACATCATTACTCTTTTACCAGAAATAATTTTTCTTTTACCACAGAGTTTACTAACTCAAAACAACACAAATATACATTTAGGCACCCCGGCCTTCACAATACATATATATTTATACATATATACATATATACACTTAGCCATCACAGGATCATTATCCACATATAATTAAGCCACATCATCAAATTGCAATGCTCCACAACATTATGGAAGCATATAAGTATGATTAATACACCACACCCAGTTATATTTTCTCACCTCACATTTGTCAATTCCACCCATCCTTAACTTATGGACTCTCATACTTTCAATCAAATTCATCCCATGCCATACTTGGAAATTTCCTCCACTTCTTATATTTTACTTTTTATACATATGATATCCTCACTTACACCTAACCAGCATTAAATCATCATGTACTAAGGTCCCATTTTCAACATTGAATTATCCAACACATCACTTCCATAATTCCTTTAAGTTACTCACAATCCTCAATCCAAAATTTTACAAATTTCAATTTATTTCTACCTCCAAGCGTCTTAAGTCATCCAAGTGTATGCCCTCATCAAGGGTCTTATAACCTTATACTTTACCCTAAGGTATCCAACACTCCATATAAACACTCATATTCAAATTTTCACGAATTCATCGGGGTTCCAATTTCCCTACCATATCAAAGTTATAGCACTAATTCCACATTTACTCAATTTTTCTAACTCCCCAAACATTTAGGGAAGACTTACCCACATCATCATACCAATATCAACTCGACTCAATCATTCTTACTCACCATAAGACCACATATTCAACTATGGTAGCATTTTACCCAAAATGGTTACACATCTTGTCTCAATTTCATTCTCACTAAGTCCTCAACGACAGTATCACAATTTATTCTCACTAAGTCCTCAATTACACCAAATTCACTTACTAACATATCTTTCTGTGGAGCAGTCATCACTGCACCCACCACCTTAGCCTAAAGACTGGCATTGGTGCTCCAGGGTTGTCACGAAGGCATCTTATACTGACCACACATTGAACACAAAGAAATGGGTTGATCAGGCCCAAACTAAGGAATCACATGTGTAGCAGTCAATAAGAGTCTACGTATAACTATACAGCACTCACCTCAATTACACAATCATCAGAGTTCCCTAAAGAAACTGCTCTGATACCATAAAATGTAACAGCCCGTTACGTACCGGTATTGTTAACATTGATTATGATATTAAGCGCAGTTACAATCACAGTAATTGGGTTAATTAAATTACGGGTAGCTTTTTTCTTTTATCATATTCCTTTTCTTAACAATAGCCTTTCTCCGTAATCAATTAAAACAACACTATAATTGTAAATGCAATACGCGGAAGCATTCAGTTTACTAACATCACAGATCTTTCTTTTTATTCAACTCATTTAAACTCATCAAATTACTTTCATATCTTACCATGTTCTACCCCTTTACATTAGTTACGCGTGGTTTCAAACCACACACCATGTGGAGTTCTACCCATCAAGTTAAACCCCTTTCTTTTAGTCCAGAAAAACTCAAATTTTCAAAATTTACACTGTGGTAATCGATTACCAGTGGGTGGTAATCGATTACCACCTGTCAAAAATGAGGCAGTAGCCAATTTTTCACATCCTCTGTTCTGGTAATCGATTACCAAGCTTGGGTAATCGATTACCTCACATGGTAATCGATTACCAAGCCTCAGTAATCGATTACCAGTGAAGACAGTAGCTAATTTTTCGTCCCCTGTTGCATGGTAATCGATTACCATGCTTGGGTAATCGATTACTATGCAGCAAAAGTGACAGATTACAGCATTTTAAGCCCAAAAAGGGTTGTGTAATCCATCCCAAACACCTTAGTACTCCACACAACACTTAAACATACTCTAATGTAGGCACAAGGCCCATCAAACATGCATTTTCATTCAATTATGCATCATCTACAAAGTCTTTAATATAATGGCCATTTTACATCCAAATTGGACCATTTTACAACATATTTGCCAAGGCTTCAATTACAATGAATGTGGCAATGGACAAGTCCCATGCTCACTCAAATATACAATAGGTTCCAAGGTTATACATATACATCATATTGAAGAATTCAACATGTAGTCATGAACATACAAGGCATGGCATTTTCAACATGCATAAGTTCATGATCTAAGTCTAAAGCATAATATATATGCAATGTGTGTCCCAATCCAATGCTCATCACATGGTGCCTCCAATATGCACCTCATGCTCCACTCTTCCAGGCTCAACCTGACCTGAAATGATGCCCCAAAACACGGGGTGAGATATATAAATATATCTCAGTAAACCAAGGGCCTGGAGGTTTCTCCACCCCATGGCTCACTCAATGTGCAAGTATAACATCATATAACATGCAAGCAATACAATATCACCCACCAACTGGAGACAACCCGAGAACATCCACGCATGGATTCATGTTCAAGGACTCCATCATATAACTCCCGAGACAATCCTGGCGCCTCTCCCATGGTTGAGAAGACTCCATGGCAAAACTCAACCGGAACTCCTCATGAGCCCTATCCGGCGGATGTCCCCCGTTTGGATCATCCTGGTGTCGCTCCCAGAGTCGACCCCATGGCACATTCCAACTGGCACTCCGTCACGAAATGATCCAGCGGATGTCCAAACCCAACACACGTCAACTGGCCAGTGACCAAACAATTTTCACAAAATCCAAGCAATATGCATACAAGCACACAATCACACAATGCCATAATCACATAATCCAACCACAACCTTCCACTAGGTGTGGTGGAGCACACAAGGGCTAAACCCCAGTTCCAAAGGTTACCTCAACACCGAGCCAATGCTCCATACGTAAGCTCCAAGCTTACCCGCTTCCAAAGCGTCCAAGAGAGGCAACCTAGATAATCCACAACATGATTATCAAACCATTTCCAAATCAATCATTTAATCTCAAGTAATTATTCATTTTACTTCAATCTCTTTTATAGATCAAATTACCAAATACATCATGAATCACACATTCTTTCTTCTCATTCCACTATATCACACTATATCATCATCCATTTAAACATCATTTTTCCTCCAAACCCCTCTATGGTTCGAATTCCTCCAAGATTGGTTCTACAAGGTTTTCAATTCCATTTTAACACACACACTAATCATATAATCCTATTATCACACTATACCAATGGTCCATCATTCAATTATTCAATTACACCACATACCAATTTTCATGAAAATTCCTCAAATTTTCCTAAGTTAAAAACCTAACTTTTTCACCAAAAATTATCATAGCATTTCTAGCTTACAAGCATGATTCTAAGGCCTTTTCATCTAATAGCATTTTTCCATTTGAGCTCTCTATCATCACACATCTAAGATTAAAGATTCAAAGCATAATTTCTAGATCTACAAAATCAACCACAAAAGTACCACAAATATACTCACCATCAAGTGTATGAACACCACCAAGGCTCCATCAATCCAAAAGAAGATCAAAAGCTCCCAAAAACACCAAGAACCACAATGGTTCGGATCTGAGTTTGTCCATTTTCGCCCCAAGGAGATGATTTCAAGGCTTGGGAGTATCACCAATGGCTTTAGAAGGTTGTTTACAATAGATTTCAACACCAAAATCAAAGGATTTGGTGAAGAAATAAGCAAATGGTGGAGAGGAAGAGAAATGACCATGTTCTTGAAATGGAAGAGGAAACCCACGGGGAAGAAGGAGAAAAAGAGGAGAGAGGGCGTGAGGGTGAGGGAAAAAGTGAGGGAACTTAAGTGGGTTTTGATCCCACGGGTCCCACACGCGATCTAACTTTAATCCCGATAAAAATTATGATCACAAATTCTTAATCTACATATTTTTCCAGTCCATGACATATTTTTATTTCCTCAAAATACTCATAAAAATTTCACACTTATCGGTACACTCATACCACAGTATCTTTCACTTAAAAAGTCACTATTCATCACTTTTTCACAATTTTGCCTACTCACTCAATTTTCCGTCCTGATTCCATTTCCAGCATTATTTTTGTCATATTAAATCTCTAACTCCATTTTTCATGCCTTGGTTTACGTTTTTGGCAATTTACCATTTTGCCCTTTTTGCCCTTTTTGGCCATAATTCTTGGATTTTCACTAATCCATCAATTCTAACTTATATTCTATCAAATAAATTCACATTTAATTTTCCGAGGTGTTATACTTGTTTGACTATGTTGTTTATTTGGTGAGCATGGGGTTTGTCCATGCCACGTAGACTTGTTATGTCTGAGTTTTATTCGATGTTGTAATATTGTATCAGGATATTGTCCGGACTACTTGATGTAGATCCGCGATTTTAGATACACACTTATCTTTATGTTATGAGGTATTTCAGTTAGTTGTCTTGCAATTTACATACAGGCATTGCTTTTATGAATTTGAGCAAGTAATCAAGTTGGTAATTGATAATGCCGTCATAATTGAAAACAAAAAGAATATTCCGCATTTTTAATTAAGCACAGCTTAATATGATGTAATGTTAATATTCCGGGTATACACGAGGTATTAGAAATGCAATAGCAACTAATACAATATATTCCTCATGGCCCACGGCCCAATAGACCCTACTAATGCTTAACATAATCCATAGCCCATGTAGGAGCACCTTTAACTCTATGTCCTCTGCCTTCATGTGTGATACGGTTTGTAACATCATTCCCCCCTTAGAAAGCCACCTTGTCCTCAAGGTGAGGATAAGTACGATGTAACTCTTCTGCATTCTCCCAAGATGCATCTTCAGGCACAGTAGAAGACCATTGCACTAGCTTTTGAAGTTCACGTTTCCCTCCAAGTGTATGAACTCTGGATGCTAATATAGCTACTGGGACCTGGACTGGTTTGTTATCAATGCTGTCTGTGGGCAAGGAGTCACCAATAGGCTTCGATGAACCATGGAACGGTTTTAAGACTGAAATATGAAATACAGGATGGATTAGACTTCCTTCAGGAAAATTAACCTTGTAAGCCACAGGGCTAATGACCTGTTCAATGGTGTAAGGACCAAAAAAACGTTTAGCTAGTTTGTGGTTAGATCTTCGTTCAACAGAAACCTGCCGATATGGTTGCAACTTGATTAATACTCGATCACCAACTTGGAAAACACGCTCTTGGCGGTGGCGATCAGCCTGAGTCTTCATTCTCAATTGTGCTCTATGCAAGTGAACTTTAAGCAATTTCAAGACTTCATCTCGCTGCTGTAACATCATGTCAATAGCTTCCACACGACCAGTGTCTTTATGGTATGGATGAATGAGAGTTGAGAGCTTGCCATAGACTGCTTGAAAAGGAGACATCTGAATTGCTGAATGCACTGATGTATTGTAGTGCAACTCAGCCCAACACAACCATTGGGACCATTTGGTATGTTCTTCAAAACAGAAAGCCCTTAAGTATTGCTCCAAGTACCTATTGGTTACTTCAGATTGCCCATCAGTTTGGGGGTGGTAAGAAGAGCTTGCAACTAGTTTAGCTCCACTCAATTTAAACAATTGTTGCCAAAATTTACTCATAAAGATTGGATCCCTGTCAGATACCAATGATCGAGGAAAGCCATGGTGTTTAACAACCATATTACAGAAAGAAATTGCTACTGTAGCCGCTGTATATGATGTGGCCAATGGCCCAAAATGAGCATATTTCGATAATCTATCAACTACTACCAATATAGTAGTATATCCATTAGATTTGGGTAAGGTAGTAATGAAATCAAGAGTTAGATCATCAAAGATAGCATATGGTATTTTTAAAGGTTGTAACAAACCCAAAGGTACCTGAGTGGAGTTTTTAATCTGTTGACAAATGGAACATTCCTTAACAAACACTTTGACATCCTGTCTCATGTTTCTCCATATGAAGGAAGTAGATAAACGAAGGAAGGTTATCTGAACACCAGCATGTCCACCCATTGGAGTACAATGTGCCTCTGTTAATAATAACTTCTTCAAAGTGGATTTAGAACCCAACATGCATCTGTTCTTGTGAACAGCATGCCATCTCTTCTTACTATAGCAGGATCAGGTTGTGATCCCTCTTCAATTGCTTTGTGGATTGCCATCAACTCAGTGTCAGTGTGATTTTCTTCCTTAATCTTCAACCATACACCTAAGGAAGGCTCAGAATGCATACCACAACATTGAACTGTCTCATCATCTGCAAACTGTCTAGAAAGGGCATCAGCCACTATATTGGAAGGTCCTGACTTATATTCAATGCTAAAATTGTACCCCATCAATTTGTATGCATATTTTTGTTGTTCAGATGTTTGAATTATTTGTTTCAGCAATTCTCTCAAACTTTGGTGATCAGTCTTGATGATAAAGTGAGAACCAAGAAGATAATGGCGCCATTTTTTAACTGCTTCAGTTATGGCATATAGCTCCCTTACATATGCAGATGCTACAGCCAAACTTGGTCCCAATCGTTTGCTGAAATAAGACACGGGTTGATTCTTTTGGAGTAATACAGCACCTACTCCCACACTGGAAGCATCAGACTCCACTACGAATGGAGAATTAAATCTGGCAGTTGGAGGACTAGAGTGCTAGACATTGCAACTTTCAAAGCTTGAAAAGCCTGAGTTGCAGCAGAAGTCCATTCCCATTTATCTTTCTTTAACAAATCAGTTAGTCGTTGGGCTACACAAGCATACCTTTGCACAAACCGTCTGTAATAACCTGTCAACCCGAGGAAGGCTCTGAGTTACTTGATAGACGTGGGAGTTGGCCATTCTAGCATAGCCTCAATTTTCCTAGGATCTGCTTTTACTCCCATTGCCGTCACCACATGGCCTAAATATGCAATCTCACTTGCTCCAAATTCACACTTACTCAATTTGACAAAAAATAAATTGTAAATTAAGCAATGCAATGCAGTAGCTAGATGAGTTATGTGATCTGTCATTGATGAACTGTAAATTAATACATCATCAAAGAAAACAACTATGAATTTACGCAGAAATGGTCTAAAAATCTGATTCATGGTTGCTTGAAAGGTTGCTGGGGCATTGGTTAAGCCAAATGGCATAACCTTGAACTCATAGTGGCCCTCATGAGTTCTAAATGTTGTCTTGTGAACATCATCTGGCTTCATGAGTATTTGATGATAGCCTTAACGTAAGTCCAACTTGCTAAACAAGTTGGCATTATGCAATTCATCTAGAAGCTCATCTATAGTAGGTATGGGAAAAGCATCTTTGATTGTTAAAGCATTCAAGGCTCTATAGTCTATGCACATACGCCAAGTGCTATCCTGTTTTCTTACTAACAATACTGGCGATGAAAAAGCATTATGGCTTTGTTGAATCCAACCAGATTGTAAAAGTTCAGTCACTTGCCTTTCAATTTCCTCTTTTTGATGATGAGGATATGGATATGGTTTGACCCTAACAGCTTGGGATTCATCAACCAGTGGAATAGCATGTGTCAAGTCTCTACAAGGAGGTAGTGCTTTAGGCAACTCAAACACTTTATGATATTGCAGCAATATTGGCCATAATGCTGATGGAATTTTGTGTTGGATGTGCAAAAGTGCAGGGTCAATTGCAGACTACTGATCCTGTTGTGCCTGAACTTCTAATGCATGACATGTTGAATCCTCCCTAGGAAGCACTTGCTGATGCTGTTGTGGAGTAATTCCTCTCAGTAAGATCAACTTATTGTTCCAAGTAAATTCCATAGAAAGTTCACCATAATTGTGAGTGACTCTTCCCAAGGTTACAAGCCACTGCATGCCCAATACTATTTTGAGAGTGCACAAATCCAGAACATACAAATCAGTGACAAAAGTATAACCTTGGATGATCATTTGCACTTGTAAACATTTCTTCTCACAGACTAAAAACTCACCATTTCCCATGAAGACTCTCATTCTATTTGTTCGAACCATAGGTAATTGGAACTCCTCAACCAAACTTCTTTGATTAAGTTATGAGCTGCCTAA
>JAVKPL010007327.1:0-29712 GCA_032173675.1 Gastrolobium villosum
AGAAATTGTAAAAAAAAATGTTGTAAGTATAACATTCTTCTTTCTCTTATAATATAAATTCTTTCAAGAAAGTCTACCTTCTTTTTTTTAATGTATTTATCGATGTATTTATCGATTCATTAATTATCTTCTCCATTGAACACAAAATTATTGATAATACACTATATTTTTGTTTTCAAACGCCAAAATTATATTTTGGTGGTAAGAGATGACTTTACCTCCTTTAATAAAAAAGATATATTTTTCTTATGTCGTAGGAAAAATATTACCCCATGTTGTAGAAATAAAGTATAAGTGCGACCCCATATAAGAGGAGAAAAAAAAAAGAGTGATAGGACCCATTCTTTTTGTGTGTGTAGGAAAATTACTTATCTAATGTAAAATGAGATAAACATAACACTTTATAAAAACACTAAAACCTATGCACGTTACATTAGAATATAGTTATTACCGTTGTGCTGTTACTGTTGGCGTAACTTACGCCAGGAAGTTGGACATATACTTGTTAGAAATCGGGTATACCGGGTACCAAAATTTAAGGCACAGTGTGTTTTGAGAATTGTAAGTGTTACGGAGAAGTGTAATTTGTCTGTAGCAACAAAGTCACGGACACAAGAAGATTGGAGTCACATGAGCAGCCAACCAAGTTGAAGGCCACGAGTGACTAGCAAGAGATAGCAAAAGAGAGAGAGAAGGGTGGGGATGTAGTAGGTTTGCACGCCAACATTTTTAATGAAGATTGGAATGCCATAGAGCCAATCAGAAAACCGTAATATGAATCACGTGATAATGATGTTCACATGAATGGTCAAGTATTTCTGCATTTATTTCGGTGGGAAGAGAACTGCATCTTCTCATTTGCAATCAATCCATGGAAAAGAGAGAAAAAGATGCGGCTTGATTTTGGGTTACCCAATTAATTGATCCAACGCCTCCCTTTCTTTATCATCTAATTTGTTTATGACCCGCAATTGCTACTGGTTTCTATATATATTATTGGTTTTATAATTCTCATGTTGAAGGAGAATTGAAATCTCATGTTGTAGAGATAAAAAGCATGTGAGACCCATGTGTTAGAAAAAATTATATATAGGACCCATGTCAGCACGGAAATCGAAGGGTGTATAGAAAAATTGTAATTCTCATATTGAATGAGAATTATAAAACCCTTATATTATAGGGAAAAATATTTTTGCAGTTAATGTAGATAGATTATCTGCATTTATGCCCAAAATGACGTTGTTTTGGTATTGAAATCTTAAAAAATTATAAATATAAAGACTATTATAATCCTGAATTAAATTAAAATTACAAAAATACCATGATTTTCGCCCCAAAACGACGTCGTATTGGGCTTATTGCATATAACTTATATGCAGTAACTGCAGAAAAAGCGAACCCTATATTAAATTGTAACTTTTGAGTATAAATTTTTTTTCACACTATATTAATATGAAAGTTTTATCTCACCTGAGTTATTGGTTCAATGGTGATCCAATTAGATCCTAAGATTTAACTTACTCAGAATTTGACTTACCCAAAAGGTAATAATTTGACTCGTTACAGTCGCAATTCCTGAAAAGGGTAGAGATTAGAGAGACTCAAACATGAAACCAAATTAGTCGGACTTGTTAAGGCTTTAGACACTGGTTGGTATCTATCAAAAAAAAAAAAACTTTCTTATAATTAAAATATAAAATTATAAAATAAAAAAATGATAATGAAATCTACCATTATTTAAAATAAACTAGGTATTTCAACTGGATGATTATCTCATTCATTGGGAGCCTTTAAATAGGCGCAAAGATCTATAATAGTCGCATAAGACCTGTAACAGTCTAACATATAAATCTTACCTTATCTAAACACCCTACCTACGGTTACAAAAGTAAACACCCTATCTACGGTTACAACGGTTACAAAAGATATTCTCATAACAGCTAATATACTGTTACATAGCTAATATATCGTTACATAGTTAATATACCGTTACATACAATCTCCAACACTCCCCCTCAAGTTGGAGCGTGTAAGGATGAAATGCCCAACTTGGGAAGAAAACCAAGGAGCTCACGTTGTCCTAAGGCTTTAGTAAACATATCGGCAAGTCGAGAACAAGAAGGAACATGGGCTGTTGCAATATTATTTGCCATAATATGTTCACGTACAAAATGGCAATCTAACTCAACATGCTTCGTACGCTCGTGAAACACCGGATTTGCTGCAATGTTAAGAGTTGCTTGATTATCACAAAACAATTCCATAGGACTTGGATGAGTGACCCCAAGAGAGGTGAGAAACGACTTGAGCCATACGATCTTTGTTGTAGCTGCAGCCGTTGATCTATACTCTGCTTCTGCTGAAGAACGCGACACCGTTACTAGTTTCTTGGTTTTCCATGACACTGGTGATGAACCCAACATAATAAATAAACCAGTGAGAGATCGTCTAGTAAGAGGACATGAAGCCCAATCCGAGTCACAATAGGCATGGATTTTTAGGTCGGAATCCAATTTTAGAAGAATTCCTTGACCCAGATCTCTTTACATATCGAAGAACATGAAAAACAGCCTCATAATGAGCTAGGCGCGGTGAATGCATGAATTGAGACAGGATATGAACCACATAACTCAGGTCAGGTCTTGTGATAGTAAGGTAAATCAACTTACCGATGAGTCTTCTATATCGTTCGGGGTTCTCATATTCTGGTCCTTTATCCAATGCAAGACGATGATTTTGTTCTATAGGAGACATGGCAGGTTTGCATCCACTGAACCCGGAATCAGAAAGAATATCCAATGCATACTTACGCTGACATAAAAATATTCCTTTCTTGCTACGGGCAATCTCAATCCCCAAAAAATACTTCAGATTACTCAGATCTTTTATTTTAAAACACTGATTCATATACTCTTTGACTGCATGACAAGCTTGTGAATTATTACCCGCTAAGATGATATCGTCTACATAGACTAAAAGTACAAGGAATACATCCTCTTTCTGCATAGTAAAGAGCGTGTAATCAGCTCTTGACTGAACAAATCCATAAGCTGTCAACGAGCTACTGAGTTTGGAAAACCAACCAATTTCTTGGTGATTGTCGCAAACCATACAATGACTTTGTAAGACGACAAACTTTATGTTTAGATCCATTACTGAATCTAGGAGGGAATCTCATGTAAACTTCCTCACTTATTCCTCCATTCAAGAATGCGTTATGAACATCAAGCTGGTGCAACTCCCAGTTCCTTGCTGCAGCTACTGCTAGTAATGTGCGAACACCCACCATCTTTGCCACTGGTGCATAGGTCTCACCGTAATCTTCTCCAGCAATTTGATAATTACCTGCAATCACCAATCTTGCCTTATAACGTTCCACCGTTCCATAAGAACGATATTTTATTTTAAACATCCACTTGCTTGGGAGAACATGTTTTCCTGGAGGCAAATCCGTGATACGCCAAGTATGGTTGTCTTCTAAAGCTGTGATTTATGCCCTCTTGGCTTCCACCCATCGTGAGTCCCTTACAGCATCTTGAAATTTGCATGGCTCACGACCTGTATCAATAGCTGCAACAAACTCTCGATGTTGCTTAGAAAAATTAGTGAGACTAACATAATTGCACATAGGATAACGAGTACCTGAGGTGACATTGGTTTGAGTAGGAAGGGACAAAGGAGTATGTGTTTCAGCTACTTGACATGCATAGTCCTGCAAATAGATTGGAGGCTTCCTGGTACACTGCTGGCGTGTGACTGCACTATGCTGATCTACGTGTAATCATCTCGAAGACCACATCAACACAACCTGCTTTAGAATCCCACATTTATCATGGCAATTCTTTGTATTGTAATCTTTCTGATTCAGATACCACCTTGAATACTGAACATGTACTTTGGCACTATAGGCTTGGACACATATCTCATACAGTTTTAAAAACTTTGTCATGTCAATATAGTTTTATTCCAAATAAGCATGTTGCTCCATGTGATGTTTGTCAGTTTTCTAAGCAACACAGAATGCCCTTTTCAATTAGCATATCTAAATCTACCAAATTTCTTTAGTTATTACATGCTGACATTTGGGCCATAAAATCCTTACATGGTTATAAATATTTTCTTACCCTTGTTGATGATTTCACACGATATACATGGGTTATACTCATGAAATGTAAATCACAAACTGCTCACCATTTATAAGGGTTCATTTCTTACATGGAAAACCAATTTCAAGTTTCTCTAAAAATCCTTAGGACTGATAATGGTACTAAGTTCAATATGACTTCTTTCTTCCATAAAAAAGGAATTCTTCATCAAAAATCTTGTGTGGAAACACCCCAACAGAATGGGATTGTAGAGAGGAAACATAAACACATTATAAATGTAGCTAGATCTCTTGCTTTTCAAGCAAACATTCATCCAAAATTATTGTGTTATGCTATATCTCATTCTATCCACATAATCAATCAAATTCCCACTCCATTACTTAAAGATGTCTCACCATTTGAAAAACTTTTTGGCAAAACACCTGATTTACATTATTTAAGAGTGTCTAGATGTAAGAATTTAGAGAATGGAGCATAAGCGAGGAGAGAACGAATGAGGAGAAAATGAACGATCACCGGAAGAAGACGATCAACTGCGAAGGAGCACGAAGAAGTACAAAAGTGGTGAGGGCAAGTTCAGTCCTGATGAGGCAAGGTTTCAGAGAGAGGATGATTGGATGGAAAAAAGACCTTCGTATAACAATAGTTTCCATGCTAGCCTGGGCATGGCACCCTTTGAGGCGTTGTACGGTAGGAGGTGTCGTACACCTACCTGCTGGTCTGAGGTTGGAGATAGAGAGTTGTTTGGCTTGGACTTTGTCCAAGATACTACCCAGCAGATCCAGATAATCAGAGAGAAGCTGAAGCAGACGCAGAATCGTCAGAAGAGTTACTACGATGTCAAGCATCGTCCGCTGGAGTTCAGTGAGTGTGAGCACGTGTTTGTGAGACTTTCACCAGTCTCTGGTGTTGGACGAGCACTCGGAGTGAGGAAGTTGAGCCCGCGATTTATTGGGCCATACCAGATCCTTGGTAGAGTAGGACATGTTGCCTATCGACTTGCCTTGCCTCCGAACTTAGCCAACATCCATGACGTGTTTCACGTGTCTCAGCTTCGCAAGTACGTGGCGGATCCTTCGCACGTGGTGCAACCAGATGATGTGGAGGTTCGGGAGAACTCAAAGACTCCTGTCGGACTACTCAAGATTCTCGATCGTGGCGAGAAGCAGCTGAGGAGCAAGATCATTCCGATGGTCAAGGTGCAATGGTCAGGAAGAACTCCTGAGGAGTGTACCTGAGAGCGAGAGTACGAGCTTCTCTGGCAGTATCCCAAGTTTCGAGACAGGTATATTCTGATTTTGAGGAAAAAATCCTTAAAAAGGTGGGGTGAATGTAAGAACCCGCACCGCTAATTAAGGTAATTAATGATTTAATTGTGATAATTAGGAAATAATTCCATAATTGACCCTAATAATTATTATGAGGCTTTAATAATTATAATTAGTGGGTAAGAATGCTGAAAGTCGCTTTTCGGAAGAAAAGTGTAGATACCGGTTCTGCTAGTCGGTATAAATGCGTACCGAAAAAATATCCCAGAAAATTACAATTAAGAGCATGATAATTACTATAATAATATGTAGGACTTGTAAAATGAGTTTCAAGTCAAAATAATAAGATCTGATACCAGAACTGATACTGGCTATGGAAAAGCGCGTACCGGAAAGGTGTTCAGAAAAATATAATAAAAATGTTAATTCTTGTAAAATTGAGTAGTTTAAGATTCCAAAGTTTGGATTAAAATGATAAGCGTAGCAATTAAAGCTAATACTGCGTGTTTTAGTGTTTTGGCTTTATATAGGCCCTTTAAGGCACAAAACCCTAGATAACTAACCTACCCTACGTGAAAGGGATGTGGTGGTTGAGCAGCTTGTGCTCTCCTTCTTGTCTCTTCACCATTTTGAGGGTTGTGACCTTCTTCCTCCATTTCTTCTCCTTTTTCTCTTCTAAACACTTGTGGTGAGTGGGAGTAAGCATTGAGAGCGTGTTGGTGGCCTTACTTCTGAATGTTGGGGCTGTTTGTGGTTGCATAAGGGGTTGAGTTGGTGGTTTGTAGTGTTGGAGCTTTCTTTTTGGCTTGTGAGCTTCAAAGTGTCAACCTTTGTGTAGAAAAGACCCACCTTGTTGTGCATTTTCGTGCACCCTTGCAAGTCTGAATCTTTGGAGTTGGTAGTGAGCTCCAAGAGCAGCATTTGCCTCTGTTTTGAGCCTTTGGTAAGTTGTTCAACCTTGATCATGTGTTTTGATGGGTTAAAGGTGATATCTTTGCATGTTAATGGGTTAAGTAACCAACTGGTATGTTAACCTAAGAGGGTATAAAAATGCATGCTTTAACGTATTGAAGTGTTAAAAATGGAACCTTGGAAGGATATCTTCACGAAATGCAGAAACTGCATTCTGTCGTGAAATATCCGGATATTTGTCGAACAGATATCCAGATATTAGATATCCGGATATGGTATCCGGATACTGGATATCCGGATACTGGATATTCGGATATGGTATCCGGATATTGGATATCCGGATATGGTCAGTGAGATATCCGGATATTGCATATCCGGATATGTCCCCGAGGAATATCTAGATATTCTGGGATTTCGAAGAACAGTAGCCTTATTGTGCATACAGTAAGCACTTGGGGGGTTTGTGGACCCTAGATTAAGGAAGTTGGACTTCTGTAATTAATGAACTAAGTCAGAATAAAGTGATTAAGGGCTTATGGCTTTGTATGGAGCCTTAAGACGTAAAACGTAAAGGAAAGGCATTGTCTTTAAGTTGTATGCTTGAGCTGCATAATTATTGATATAGTGTTGGTCCATAACAGATTGTGGTTCTGCTGTGTTTGGACTTTGAGCGGTGGACTCTTGGCTTTGGGTGTTAACTTGCAAGGTAAGCTTTCGTGTCCTCGGTTTAGCCATGTTGTGGTTCCACCATGTCCCATAGGGGCATGGTTTTATGCATGCTGTGTTACATGCTTTTGGACATATGAAATGTTGATTGAACTTTACATGTAATGGCTTTTAATATGCATGTGTTGTTCCATCTTGACGGTAAGCCTGAGTATGTGGCGTCATACAATACGGTGATCCGGGGTGGATGCAAGTGGCATCTTGCACTATATGTAGGAGATAGACGTATTCCTACATTTCTCTGGCCAGTAGAATAGTATTGACACACATGTCATGATTAACTGCTGCATTGCATTGTTTTAGAACTGATGATGATGAACTGCTTTTAAACTTATATTGCACATGTAAGTGAGCTTGGGGTGGAAGATCCTTGAGGACCCCTTGTCTTACTGAGATTTCTGGTTTAGAGATCTCACCCCACGTTTGGGGAATGCTTATTTCAGATTCAGGTAGTATGGGGGCTGATATCTCTGGTGGCAAGTGGCCAGAGCATGATTGATGATTATTGTTATGACTGCCTTGATGATAGCATAACTGGATCAGATGTTGTTTATGTTTTCCGCATCTTCATTATTGTGTTGTTAATGTTGAGACTGATGTTGGGCTTTGTTGCCTTATTTGTGTGAGCGTGATGTTTGTCCATGTCACGTTATGTTAGTCTATGTAGCACCGACACCGACACGGGACACGTGACACGATACGACACGACACTCCGACACGTTAATTCTAAAAAATGTTAGATTTCGACACATTATGACACGTTTTGATATTAAATAATATTTTTAATTTTTGTAGTGTATATTATATTTAATATTCAATAATTTAACAAAAAAATGAATCTAAACTTATAATATTCATAAATATTACAAAAAAACATAAGGTATCCCAAATATTTATATTAAACTCAATAAAATGGTAATCGCAATACAACGAATCTAATAACTAGAATTAAAAACTCAACACAACGCAACCTTTGAAACTTTTTTTGAATTTTTATAACGCGTGTTGAAGTGTCGGGGTGTCCGAGAGTGTCGAGAAGTGTCGGACACGACACGTCAGGGTTTTTGAAGTGTCAGTGTTTTATAGATGTTAGTACTTTGAGCTGAGTTGTATAAACTGGTAGTTGGTCCGGTCTACGTGTTATAATTCCGTGACTAGAAACTTATGCTTATGTTGTTTATTTAATGAGGTATTTCAATTAGCTATTTTATTGCAATTATATGCAGGCAATGTTTTTATTAATTGATTAATAAGCAAGTTGGTAATGATAATGATATCATAATTGATAAGAAAAAGATATTCCGCATTTTTAATTAAGCGCAGCTTAATACAATAGTATGATAACATTACCGGATATATACGGGGTGTTATATTAAACCTGTTGTTATTCTTATAATCTAGATGATCCCTTTTTAGTCATTTTCCTCTTCAATCCTCCCTTTCTTTCTTTTCCCCTTCTTGTCTTTTGTTTTATTTCCCCCTTCCCTAATTTTTATTTTTATTTTTATTTATTTATTTATTTTATTTTTTAATCTCCTCTTATTTATCATGATCACCGACCCTATTTAGGGTGGGTTAAAGGTGTTGTTGATGTATTTGATCTAATACAAAACTATAACGCACCGACGCTCTAATTTCTTGAAGTGTTGTGTCGGGTGTCTGCGTTTGTGCTTTCATAGATGCAAAGTACAAAGCACTAACTCCTGTTTATATTCATACCAGACTCCTAATCCTAATCAGGAATAAATTCAAGAAATATAATGAAATATGGAAACGATTCCTAAAAGATCAAATAAGATAACTCTAAAATTACCTATACGATACAATCAAAATGTTGTGAGATGTTTTTTGAGATACTGTTAACACTACTTTTGAAATCGAAAGAACTACATCATCTCTTTATCTTCTTAATCACAAGATGATAATAATAATAAATACGAGAATTCAACCTCCTTTCACATGAGAATAGGCATTATAGCGAAATTCTTTCAACTGGGCTTACAATTACTTACTGTCAAGGAAACAAGGAAAGCAAATATAACCATGTTCAACCAATGCCATTCAGCCTCGATCACATTGTGATAGGCTTTGAATAAAGAGGGGGGGAAAAAGAAAGAGAATCCAAATAGAGCAAATGTTAAGATTAATCACAAGAGAAGATAGAATTTAGATCACACACACCCCCACCAAATTGTAAGTTTTTAAAGCAGGGCCACCAAACGAATTTGCAGAGATTGCATAACACTCAATTAAACATAGAACAGGCCTTATAGCGAAATTCTTCCAACTAGGCTTACAATTACTTATTGTCAAGAGACAAGGAAAGGAAACATAACCATGTTCAACCAATGCCATTCAGCGTTGTCACATTGCAATAGGTTTTGAATAGAGGAAAACAAATGAATCCAAACATAGCAATTATTAAGATTCTGACAGGGATCAACAACACATAACGAACCAACTCAGAATATTAACAGAATCAACATTACAATGCTCAGCAGCAATGACAATTACAGAGAACATGTATTCCTATGCAATTACAGTAACGCGAATTAAGAGACAATTACGGTAAAGGAAACTAGAAATTAACAGTGATAGTTCTAGAGCATTTGAGAGGCTCTAGTCTCTCCCAAATCACCCCAAGAGGTGCCCAAAAGTCCCAAGTCCAAAAGATACTTCCATCCTCCTACTATTCCCTATTTATACTAATTCTTTCCCTTCATTCTAGTGTTGCTTCTCATGTGACACTAACAGAATTGCCCTCCACTCATATTTGCTTCTAACTGCCTGGCTAACTCAGCTTCTTCTAGAATATACCTTTAGAGGTGGTTTAGGAGTGGTATCCTATCAGATTCATCAAAGAGTATTACAGAAGAAGATAAACTTTAGATCAGTAATAGTAATACTATGCAACTGAGATGGATCGGAGGTGGTCTCTGATTCTGAGGCTCAAGTGTGAGCCCTGTCCAATCTCTTAGATTCTTCTCCCTACATTCCTAGTCTCTTTTATTCGATCTTGCTCCTCATTCTATGTGAAAGCTGTGGATTTCGAGGAAAATGAAGATCGGTTCTCATGGGATAAATCATTAATAGAGGTTTCTCTGGCAAATTACTGGTGGAAAAGTGATTGGAAATAAACAGAAAGAAGTTTACAATTGGGTGGGGAGCCGGAGAGAGGCACTGGTTGAGCAAAAAGAGAACAAAAAAAATGTTGGCTCTGGTTTCTCCTTCTCGCATTCTCTGGTTGCTCCAATCCTTTTTCTTTGTCATAGTGTTACTGCACTCCTAGTCTCATTCTAGGTTGTCAGTAGCGGCCTATAGTGCTGCTAAACCGCTACAATAGCGTGTAGCGGCAGCCGGCCGCTACAACCGCGACATGACACTGAGCAGAAGGTCGCAGCGTGTATAGGTGTGCAACGCGACGCTACCCGCTATTTGACATTGATTGTGGAATTATGTGTTTGATTTTGTGGAATTCATTGTTCATTTGTGTTTAATTTTGGATCCTTCCTTCATGTTCCTTGTATTTGATATTGATTGTGGAATTATGTGTTTGATTTTGTAAGACTTCTTATGTTTGAGCATTTATATTTGTGTAGTAATAGACTGTTAGTATAATATATGTGGAATTAATACTTCACCATAGCAGCAATATCGCTACCCACTACACCGCTATACCATTTTCGAGGTCGACCGTTACTTGCCGCTAACTACTACTGACAACAAGTATGGTCTCATTAGACTAAGGGACTAATTTTGTGTGGAACAGGGTTGTGGCATAGATGCTGCTTGGGTCCAGTAATTTATTTCAGAAATCCCTCTCCCCCATGTGAAACTTAGGATAGCCGAGATTAAATTTTCCATTGTATTAACAAAATTGCACAATCATACAATGTAAACGACATGACATTTCTACATCTAAACATGCAAAATCAGAATTGCAGTGCTAATTGTTGAAAAAATTGTAATAAGTAATAACAGACAAATAATGTTTCTAACAAATTTAGAAATCTAGCCCTAATGGTTGGACAAATTCCAACACAACTTAACAAATTTGCCGCAACAGAAGTTCCAAGCTGAAAGATAACTAGAATAAGAGCAATCATGACAAAAAAATATATTTGCAAGGTATTGGTGTCAATACTTAGAAGTAATATATGATTCACAGCATTACAAAAGGGTTCTAGGATATTATAACACTAATTAAAGACCTGGTCATAAATCCAGAGCACAGAAAATATAGCACAATGATTAATGAATACTGACTATACCCATAAAATGTAACATGAAATTTTCTAGTTGTTGTTGAGATGAAACCTGAACATCGCATAGCAGTAGCACCACCATACCAACTTCATCAACCATATCTATTTTGGCAAAACCTTATTTTGTATTTCCAGTGAAATTACAATTCAAACTCATCTTCAATCTTCAAAGCCTCCACGGCAGCCTCTTCCTCTTCATCATCAATGACGAAATACGGATTGTGAGCCTCCGGCTTGAACTTATAACCGGTAAACATATAGAAAGCAAGCGTAGCTAACTCCGCAGCGACCACACTTGTCCAAGAATACCGATAAGAGGTGATAGTCTCCAATGCATAAACCACAACCCTCGTGAAGTAAATGTAACAGATAACAACAACATAGTAATGCCTGAAGAGGGTCAACTTCATCAAATTAACAGCAGCCTTGCCGTCGGTCCTCGCGGCCTCGCGGAGGTTCTTGATGGACCAAACAATAGGGAAGAGCACAGCACAGCAACAAACAACATCAACTAGAAGAAACACTTGTTTCCACGTAACCCAGTCATGTCCATAGGGTCCACTCTCATCAATAACGACCTGAGCAATGTTTGCAATAACTTGAAGAGGAATCACAATCATGAGAACCTTCTTTTCCTTATCCTGAAGGAAAGGCTTAAGGAAGGACCAACCAGTGCCAATTAAAACAATCAAAGTGAACAGCGAAATCCCCTTGAGGAAGCTGAAAATGTAAAACAGAACATCCCAACCATGTGCACTCCCCGTGCGCTTTATGAACGATTTGTCCTCAGCCTCACATAACAGATTCAAAGCCTTCAAGAAAATAACCGCCAGCATGAAGTAATGGATGCGAAAAGCGGTTAACCGTTTTTTGTAAAGAACCGCGATCCAAGCAGCGGCGAGAGCGAAATACACCAACGAGAAGAGGAAATAAACCCTAGGGAGGACGGTGCTGCCGGCGGAGAGGTAATCGCGGACGCCGCTCTTTCCGTCGAGGTTGTACATCGCCGATTGAACGTCCATGGTGACTTTCAGCTGCTGCGGGTGGCAGTTAGCGAAAACGAGGTTGTACTGATCGGCGTCGGTTTCGCTGTAAAGCGTGGAGAACGAGTCCTTGCCTTCGAGGGAACTGAAGGTGTAAACGGACTTGACGAGATCTGATTGAAGCGCGCAACGAATCTCGCCATCTTCGAGTTGCTGGAGAACGTGAAGCCATGAATCGAGTGTGCAGAGGAAGAAACCAACCTTGGAGAGGTCGAGGTTGGAGTTCGAGAGAGAGATTTTGGAGACGTTGAGTTCGAGGCGACCGCTGTGTGTGAAACCGAATTGATCGAAGGGAACGATTGGACGATCGTCGTTTCGGATCTCGGAGAAACGGATCTCGGAGAGAGAAGGGAGGAACAGAGAGTGTAAGAGGAAGAGGATGAGGAAGAAGGAGGAACGTGAACACGACCCCATCATCTTCATCGTCACGGTCACCGTCGAATCGGGTTCCGAAACTGAGATCAGATCTAAAGATTTGGTTGCTTAACAAGAAAGAGAAGAGCTTGGCAATGTAAATCCACGACACACCAAACCAGTCAACAAGAAATTGTCAGCACGCAAGCAAAGATGTGGCAGTGGCGCTATTTCTAGCACTTACTAAATCATTTCCTTTCTGGTAAAAATTAACTATTGAATACTATGGGTTTGGTAATTCTGTTTTTTATTAAGAAAATGTTATACTTATTATTATTATTATTATCTTTTATTATTAAATTTATCAAATTTTAATTGTTGATTTTTGTTAATATTATGATTATTTTTTATTAAATTAATATTATAAATATAACTTTTTTTTTTTTTTTCTTATTATTAAATTTATCAAATCTTAACTGTTAATTTTTGTTAATCTAATGATTATAATTTATTGAAAATTAATAATTAATTAATAAATATAATTTAATAAATTATAATAGTTAAAAAGGCCGGTAACAAAAAATATATAATAAATATAATTTTTTTTATTATAAATAAAGTTTATCCGCTATACTTGTATAAAAATAAAGATTAAAAAAAAAATGAGTTTCATTAATTATTTTTAGATTCTTCACTTTATAATAAAACTCACTTACCAAATACTATAATTACATGAAAAGTTAGAATGACTTTAGTTTTCAAAGGAATGTGTGAATTTTGTATGATATTATCATGTAAAAATTTTAATATGGCCCACGTATTAAATGTTTATAAAGAGAAGTAAATATAAAATTTAATGAAATTCACATTTTTTAATCTTAATGTTACAGATGAGATCTGCAACAATTATCCTCAATCCTCATCTTCTTTGGTGGAATTTGTAAACATTCTCTCTTCTTTATTCTTTCACGATCATTAGTAACACGTTTCATTTTTATTTTTTTTAAAGAACTTTTGTAATGTCTAGAAATTTCTGTTGAATATTCCAACTGTACATATCTGTCGCAAAGTTCTTTTATATTTGAACTTTGATTCCCATACCTAATTTTTATTTAACCTTTATAAGAAAACTAGTTATATAATTAACAATATTATTAAATTTTTAAATTACTTTCAAAGTACACATTCACTCAACAGACATTCATGATTGATCATGAAATCTGTCAAAATGAATTGAATAATCGGATTAACCTATTTAACCTACAAGTTAAACAGAACGGCTTGTTTAATACAAGACCCTTGCGTATTTATTTTTTTATAATCTTTTTTACATGAATGAATTTATTGCGATTTGTTTATAATTATGTTTGATTATTCTAATTATAAATCTATGTAATTGAGATTGGGTGTTAAAGTTCACCAATACTATATGGGCTCGCCAATGTGTATCGGGCTTAATCACACACAATTGAGATGAGAAGATTTTGGGTTGGGTCATCTATTTTCTGATCTTGTGGTAATTGTTAAAGATGTGATGAGTATGATTCTCCCTTGGCGCGATGATCCTGACTGGGGTACCTGCAATGACACTCTGACGCTCAAGTAAGTATCGAAGTCAGGTTTATGTGGTATTCTTATTGAATTAGATTATCTACCTGGGCATATACCCTTTGTTTATATAGTGAATCTGATGCCTCCTTTGGTAGGCGGTATGACTTCTGATTGGCTGTTTATGGGCTGCAGGTTCAGCTGGTGCTTCCCTAGTCTTATCTCATTATGTCAGGCTATCTTGGTAGAGTGGTGACAAGCTGGTGTTGTCTTCTATTTATTTGTTCAATGGTGCGGTGGATTTTCACTTATATCATTGATCGCTTCCTTATCTCTGAAGTCATGTTAAAAGGAGGTTTAGGCGCGATAATACCATCGCATCCTCTGATCCTTTATGCACGATGAGGACATTGCGCCTTGTTCTGGGTCTTGTGAGTTTGGCCTTGATCTTTGAATTTTAACCTTTGATAGGCCTAGTGTATTTTATCCGGATCAGTTCCTAAATTTTATTTGCCTCCGTGAAAAGAAAACATTTTCAATTTAAGTGAAAAAAAAAAGGTTTTCTAGTTGCCCATTTTTGCTATTATGTTATATCAGATGAGTTTGAAAACAAGTGGAGAAAAAAAAATGTTTCATTTGCTACACATGTAGGCACAAGAACTGATGCGAGACAACTTGGGTTAAATATTTTACAAATTGTTAAGATACGATCCATTTTTATTTAAACCAGTTATGCTGGAGCCATCACAGGCAGGTACAAATAATGGCCCTTTAGACAACTAATCAATTTTAGATGCAAACTAATTAGAGAAAACAATAACTTTTTCCCAAAGTACAATGCTACCTCACAACCAACAATTTCCCTCCAAACAAATGCCTAACAGTTGGAACCTTCTAGGAATCGACTATCTAACTTCGATCTTTTTTTTTCTATGGTAGGATTTTGACTTACAACCTACAATAGCCCTCTTAGAATCTACTAGTAATTTATGTCATTGCAGGTTGGTGGCATCAAAAGTTATAACTATTAATTAAGATGCCAATATTTTTGTTGAAGCTCATCAACTTGCGCAAGAGTTCAATCTAACTTCGGTCCAACAAAGGCAAAATACTAGCCTGCAATCAACAATCCCCTCCCTGCACTTGCCTGGTTCTGTGCCTTTTCAATGAATCAAATTCAGTCTAGCTCCGACTCACCTGGCCTTGCTAAAGGCTATATGTTTAGCTACAACCAAGAATATTTCTCTTAACTGTTGAGATATATAAAATCATTAATGTAATCTCATCCAACAGCTTAAGCTTTTGGGTTGAATTGGTTCTTTACATGGTATCAAAGCCTCGTGTCCCAGGTTCGAACCTCGTTGCCCCCCACTTTATTTCTAGTGGAATTTCTTTCTTTGCAAAGGTAGGTGGCCTGTGCATTGTCCACTCTTCAAGCCCAGCGGGCTCTCGTGTGAGGGAGCGTGTTGAGATATATAAAACCATTAATATAATCTCACCCAACAACTTAAGCTTCTGGGTTGAATTGGTTCTTTACATTAACATTAATGATCTTGGTTCTAATAATACTTGTTGGACTAAGTACTTATCATTAATTCAAAAATTATATTTATCTATTAGGGCACAAATCTTTTTATGTAAGCCCACATGATTATCCGAATTGAGGCAATATGGCCTTGTTAAGCCAGGATAAAGGCACAAATCTTTCTACATAAGCTCACATGGTTATCCGGATTGGGCCAACCTAGTCTTGTCAAGACAGGATATTAATGTGTTAACAATCCCCATCCAACATCGAGTAGAAATCAATGTTTCTCTTTAAATCAAACTCATGACCTCAATTCTAAAACCACTTACAGAATCAAATAAATATTATTAACCCAAAAGCTATAACTTAATCAGGTCCAGCCAAATCTTTTTGGCTCTGATACCAGATATGAGAATAGTATGGGAAACCCAAAACCTTTAGCAAATAATACATCCACCAATAGACCAAATAATTAATAGGCAGACACCACATCTTAACTTAAAGTTATAGATTTATGGGTATTTTTGTACTTATATCATACTCACTTGATTAATTTCTAATTGATGTGAAACTTATCATCACTCACACTTGAATATTCAGAACGCTCTTGTTCTTACATGCCCTCCTATCCTACAACAATCTTTCAGTTTCTCTCTAAAAGTTTGGGCCTTTTCAAAAACCATCAGTTCAATCTGATTCTACCCTCATAACCTACCCCATAACGTTGCCAAGGCTAGATTTGGCATACAATCCAACACTGCCTTCACCATCCCTAAAAACCACACAAATCTGCATGGAGCGTTAACAACCATCATAGCATCTGTCTTGGCCTGAAACTATGTTGTGATGGTAGTTAGTAGGCAGCATTAGCTTCTGGTAAACTTGTTTTCTTTTTATTTGCAGGAAACTCATATATTGATGGAGACACATCCTACTATCCCAGACACGCGTTGACAAAGAAGAAAAGACACAGATACTTTTACCATTTATGATAATATTCTCTTAAATAAACCTTAGTTTCAGTAGAAAGGGAAATATTGGGATAGAAATATGTTAAATTAGAGTGCAATGCACCAAAGTGATATGTAACTAATATTTAACATTATAACTACAAATTTACAATGCAGTATTCTTAAGACAGTGCCCAATCATTTGTGAGTGCAATAACCGTATTAAAGGGAAAAAAAAGTATAAGGCTGGTAACAGGACAACCTCGGGTCGAAATGAGAAGCTTAGTAGACACAAATTTTGTCATTTAATTCCAAAAGGAGTATGTGTTCATGCTTGTAGTTTAGGACATACACTGGAGCTTGGATTTGCCACAGAGCCTGCAAGTTATCACCTCGTTAGAATATGAAAATCTTTTGGTCGATTGAACACTGAGAGGATCATACATACATATTTCAGCATAGCAAGGTTGTTTGGAAACTGGGTCCTCTTCAAATGGAGGTGGGGTTTGGCCATACACCATATCACAACTCATGTCTTCAAAATCTGAGATTAAATTCAGATACATATGTATCAACATCAATATCAACAACACCTTTATTTCAAACTAGTTGGAGTCACTGGCCAAATAAAAAGCAAGAAAAAATGAGAGAAAGAAGAAAAAAACTTTGGGCAAGTCATATGTCATCATTGTAAAGAATGTGGACCTTGAGAGTTTTTGGCCAGTAATCAAAGGTAAGAAGACATACTAGGAATCATTGTTAATGGAAGTCCAAATTCATTTGTGAAAAAATCTTGGGTAGGAAACTTGCACATATTGACACACATTCCCACACAGCCACTGTTCTCCAGGTACCTTTGCAAGAATAAATATCAAGAAAAAAAAAAAAAAAAGGGATATAATTGTTACAACGGGATCTTGTTAATGCAAATTTTAGAAATTCTCAAATTAAATAGCGCTACTAATTGTCAATTTTTTGATTGCTATCATTCAGACAAAGATGGCTCTAATCTCTAGATACTCAAGAGACATGAAATCTACCTGCATTTCTTTATATGGACGCCACTTTTTTGCTTCACCCCATTTACCTCTACTTCCACAACCTAGTAAATATTAATGACAGCACTAAGTAATATAGCAGAAAATACCAAGTAACACAGGATGAATTACAAATAACCCCTTGATGTTTCAGTCATTTTCAGTTTTCGTATGTGAAGTTTATTTCGTAGCTCTTAACCTCATCAAATTTGGGTTAGAAAGAAAATAGATTAAATTCTATTAGTTTTGATGTCTCATTAGAAGGGCCCTCATCAAAGCTTACTTGCCGTGGTGTGGTTATAATGCAAAAAGCAAAAAAGATTAAATTCTATTAGCCCATTTTGATGTCTCATTAGTCACAAGAAGAAGGTTGAGTGACTTGCAAACTGACTTGAATCAATTCTTTCCCATGCCTATAAAACTTGCACAACTTAGCATTTTTCATTCTAATTCAAACTTCAGGGGAATATGTATTACAGAATAAAGTTTATATATGAAGGTTGAAAATCACTGAAACATCTAAGGGATTTTTAATAATTTATCAAACATATATTAATGCAGCTCTGCAAATCTACAAACTTGCACAAACTGGAAGCATAAGGACAATATTAAATAGCATGGAGAACTTTTGTATGCAAGATGGCAGAATCATTCAATAATCTAAAAATTGAGATGCTGCTTGGTTTTGATGTATTATGGCAAATTGACAAGGTTCCAAAAAAATGTTCCTAGATGTCTTTGTAGAATCAGGGTGTAAACTATTTTTTGTAATACAAACAAAGCCTGTAAAGAACCAATTCAACCCAAAAGTTTAAGCTGTTGGGTGAGGTTACATTAATGGTTTCTTTATATATCTCAACAAGCCCCCTCACACGAGAGCCCACTGGGCTTGAAGGATGGACAATGCACAGGCCCACCTACCTGTGCGAACAAAGAAATTCCACTTGAAAGAAAGTGGGGGGCGGCGAGGATCGAACCGGGACACGAGGCTTTGATACCATGTAAAGAACTAATTCAACACAAAAGCTTAAGCTGTTGGGTGAGGCTACATTAATGGTTTTTTTATATATCTCAACAAAGCCCTCATGAGGTTGAAAAAAAAAATTTGTTAAATTGAGTCATGGCAATACAAATTACAACGATGAATAGAATTTAGTAAAAAAATTACCTCAGAAGGCCCAACTAACCAGTGGAAGAAAGGCACTGTCAATGCAGCATTAAACTCTGCAGCCCATTTTGTTGGTGGAAATAATTTCCTGAACTGCAGTAACATAGCTAAACAACTCAATACACAAACCCTAAGAGCAGGATACAGACCTAAGATAAATAAATAAATGAGTAAAGGGAAAAAGATTCAAATTGCTTTTACTAAATAAGTAAATAAGTAAATAATTAAATTGAAGATAGATACAGGCCTAAGAGCAGTCACCTATATATTATATGTTTACAAGCTAGCCAGGGAAAAACAACTCCTCAACTCAAACCCTCTCGTAGGTCCCACTCCCAGTTCCCATTAACTTTCTTTTTTTCCCTTCTCACCATTTACTATCATAACTATGGTTCTATAACCAAAATCATATATACAAATGACTAGGATCAAACATGATGTTAGAATATCTTGTAGATATCATATAATTTAGAATAATTTATAGAATCTCTCATGTTTAGTTTCCTAATTTTTTATATTTCACAATTGGCAGTGTTAAAATTTGGTTGGGAAAGTTTTTCTATCCACTGAGTCCTACCTATCTTGATTCAGACTACTCGAGTAATCGATGAACTCTTAGATAATATCATCAACATCAACATCAACAACACCTTTATCCCAAATTAATTGGGGTCGGTGGTAGATGAACCCAAATGAAAGAGACAAAAAGGTTGAAAAAAAAATTGTAATAATGTATATATATATAAATATAAAAGTACAAACTAAAGAGATAGTGTAATTTGTAAAAAAATTCCAAAAAATTTGTAAACGGATCCTGTCCCTATATATAAGTATAAAAGTAAAAAAGAAAGGGAAAAGAAGAAGAGGGGGAAATAAAGGAAAAAATGACTAAAAAGGGACCATCTAGAACATAGGAACAACAACAGGTCTAACCCTCCAGCATGTTTATAGCTTTTCTCCATTCCGTTCTAAGGCATACCGTCCGCCAATCTATATCACACTCTATTAAATCTTGTTTTACTACCTTCCCCCAAGTAAGTTTTGGCCTACCTCTACCTCTTCTTGTGTTGAGTTCTTGGTAACACACTTCTGTTCTTACGGGAGCATCTAGGGGCCTTCTCATTACGTGCCCAAACCATCTCAATCTATGTTCTCTCATCTTCTCAGCCACCGGTAGTACTCCTACCTTTCGTCGAATATCTTCATTTCTTATCTTATCCATCCTCGTATAACCACACATCCACATTAACATCCTCATCTCTGCTACTCCCATTTTATGCTCATGTTGCCTATGTGCTGGCCAGCATTCAGCTCCATATAGTACCGCAGGTCTTTGTATAAAAAAAAATCAGTATATGCTGTGGTTTTTATAAAAAATCCCCAACTTATATGCTGTGGTTTTTATATCAGTTCCTAACACATCAGTATATAATATTATTCAATTTTTTTTTTCCCTCTATCTATGCCTACATTTCTATAATTTCAAAACAAGAGAAGTAAAATAAGAAATTGAAATTATAGAGCATTTGTAAAAAATGAAAAGAAATAAAACACTAAAAAATTATCCACCTGAGCAGGCGCACCTGGAGGAAGCATAGATAAGAGAACCTCTCGAACCACTTGTTGCTGCTGAATACGAGACCTGCGCTGCATTACCCTCTTTGACACATCAACGAAACTCTCATAATCATAACCCCAATCCCACCAACCCTTCTTCTCTTTATCTTTCACTATTGGATCTGCAAATCTTTCCATTTTACGTGCAAAAAGTGTCATGAAAGCCTTCTCAAAAATGCCATCATTGTAACGCGTCTTTTGTCCCAAAGGAGCAGGTACACCTGATGGCTCAGCTATGCCACATCGAATACTAATGAGACCACATGCTCTTTGTCCAAGCAATGATACGGGTCGGTGAGGACTTA
Organism: Gastrolobium villosum; assembly: GCA_032173675.1. Taxonomy (NCBI): domain Eukaryota; kingdom Viridiplantae; phylum Streptophyta; class Magnoliopsida; order Fabales; family Fabaceae; genus Gastrolobium; species Gastrolobium villosum. The sequence continues at coordinate 20,828 of JAVKPL010007327.1, forward strand.
CCTGAACAACCTGGAAGCTCAGAACCACCATCAATTCCCACTGTTATGTTTCAGAATTCACACACAACACAACACAAGTTACACAACAACTTGTATAAAATCCCAGTAGATAAATAAATTTGATTATTTGCTTTGCACGTGGATAATCTAAAATTATGCCCACCAAATATTTACATGCGTGTTAACATGATTGGGTTAGAATGGCTACTTTGAGTTTATTTGCTCTAGACCACACGTTCCTTACTTTCTTATATTATTATATTAAATAATATTTGGTTGTATGGGCCTTATCTACTATAATTTTTATTAACTGAAAGTCTATATTTTAATTTATTTTATATTCCATTTTATTTTTGCAGGATAACATTGAATGTAAAACATTTGAACCGAAAAATAGATAAATAAAGCTTTGAATATACAATAACATATGAAAAAGGAAACTAGTAAAAAAAAAATAAGGAACGGATCCATTTACCACCAAGAAAATCTACAATTCTTATAACCAATTTAATCACCGTTGATTTCCGTCAATCTAATAGTTATAATTTATTGAAAATTAATAACATTTATTGTGTCACATTTATTAATTCCCAATAAATTATAACTATTAGATTGATGGAAATCAATGGTAAATTAGTTGTAAGAGTTGTAAATTTTTCTCGTGGTAAGTGGGTCCTCCACCAAAATAATATGAGTAGGGATTATTTTATGGGTTTGCTTTTTCTGCAAATAAGTTATCTGCAGTAACCCAATTCGACGTCGTTTTGGGGCGGAAATCATGATATTTTTGTAATTTTAATTTATTTCAGGGTTATAATAGTCTTTATATTTATAATTTTTTAAGATTTTAATAGCAAAATAACGTCGTTTTGGGAATAAATATAGATAACTTATCTGCATTAACTGCATAAACATTTTTCCCTTATTTTATATTAGTATAAGTTACCTTATTAATCTCGGTTGCAGTGTTTTAAAATCCTGTTCGGAACCATGACCCTCTTTCGTTAAGGGTTGGGTCTTGGTGACTTTTTGAGTCAGAGGTGAGTCACTGTATTTTTAAAATAAAAATAAAAAACTTCACATAAAGTGATGTTGTTTTGTGGAAAAAATAAAATCGTTGTTAACCTAAATCTGAAATGCGAGAGTGAAGAACAAAATCAAATCTTTTCTTCTCTCCAAAATGTCTTCATCTTAGTGGTTCCTCCATCTCTCCTCAGTTGCTCCGCCTCTTCGGTCTTCACTCTCCATCGCGTCGCCGCCTCTCCTCCATTGTAGTGGTTTTTCTCTTCACTAATTCACTCTTTTTCTTGGTTGGTTTATCTTGTTTGAACATGTCTGGTATTATTGTATTACTGAGCCCGTTTGGGTGGGGTTTTTTTTTCAAAAGCTTTATTTAAAAAAAAAATACTTCTCGAAAAAAAAAAGTCTATTTGGATACTTGCTGTTTTTATTTTGATAAACGGATACTTGCTTTAAAAAAACAAAAGTTATAAAAAAAGCCAAAAACATGTTTTTTTTGGGAAGATAAAAATTTTAGCTTTTCAAAAAAGTAGAAGTCAAAAGCCAAATAATTTTTTTCAAAAATGAAATAATTTCTTTCAAAAATGAAATAATTTATTAAAAATCTAAATAGTTGTAAATTTCATAGAAAGTACTTTTAAAATAAGAAATTCATAAAAAGGACTTTTTTGATAAGTCAATACAAACGAGCAACTCTCGTATCAAGAAGACAGTGGGTAAAAAATGATGCAAACTAAGACTTGTAAATTGTATAGCAACAATAGAGAATTGAGAAATTGAATTAGATGAGAGGCCATTGCTCATAGAAGACAGGGAGGGTCTGAGTTTGATGATACAACTTTTCATTAACTCCATTGGAACAGGTGTTTTATATTAGGGTTTTTATCATCCGATTCAAACTGCGGTGACTGAACCGAAAAATCGATAACCGAATTAACTGAAAATCAAAAAATCAAAAAATGAAAAAAAAAACCAACATATTTTAATTGGATTTGATCAGTTTTTGGTTTGGTTGATGAAAAATGATCCAATGTATTATGTATTTATTATTTTCGACAGATGGTCACTTGGAATCTTGTTAGTTTGTAGACTTGAAATCATGGATATTATTGATAACAATCTATCTTGTTTTAGTTTCTTATTGTCTATTAATCTATTTTAACTCTTTATGAGTTTTAGGACTCATTTAATTTGAAGATTTGGATTTTTCAGTGATTTGTAACTTTGAATAGTTTTATTTTAAGGTTCGCTTTTTCTACAGTCAATGTAGATAATTTATCTACATTGAGTCCAAAACGACGTCATTTTGAGACAGAAATTAAGGTATTTTTGTAATTATAATTTATTTCAGGATTATAGTAGTCTTTTTATTATGATTTTTTATTTTTTCAACCCAAAACGATGTCATTTTGGGAGCAAATGTACATAAGTTATATACATTCATTTTAGAAACATTAAAATCTTTATTTTAATATAGCTAGTAATTTGTATAACTATTTCAGGCTTTTCGAAAAATCGAAAATCGATCCAATCCAAACCGAATAAGATTAGATTGGATTTTTAAAAAAATTCAAACCGAAGAGATTAGATCAGATGATTTTTGCTTCAGAACTGATCCAATATATTCCACGAACACCCTTATTTTATACTTTGATATTTTGGTATTTTGATTAGCTTGTATAATATTGATTTGCATACGTAATTTGTTGAATTATGTTAAGTATATTTTGAATTTTTGATAATTAGTGATTTGATTATTTTGGTTTTTTCATATAATATATATATATATTTATAGTTTTTTAATATATAAAATCAAGTGAACGAAGTGATCCTCTAGTTAAATCCGTGACCTTGGCCTCGGCTGAGTTAGTCGGATCAAATTTTTAATTATTGTTCGGTCATTAATTATTTTATATATAATGACTCTAATTTATTAAATATATGAATCAATAAATGCAAACAAATCAATAATTAATATTTGAGGTAAACAAATTTATTCCTATACTAATATAAGTATAATTTGCCCACATGGGATATTTTTTTCTTCTATTGAAGGAAAAAAATATCTTCCTTAGACTATCGTAAAAAGTCTCATCAATTTTTTATTTTAATCAAGTGGGTCCCATATATTATTTTATTAAATAATATTTAAATAATCGAGTATAAATATCGTTATTGCATGAAAAGATGTAAAGTGACTCCAATGGCGGGCTGCAAATCCGCGTGGCAACATATGAACTAGAAGTGAATACAGTTGCCCCGCTTCCATTCCTTGAGTAAAGTGACCCCTCTATTTGTAGATGATATTTTTTTTTTCTATTTGATAAATCATTACTTTTTTCAGTTTGAAATTTCTTTTTTAAAAAAAGCTTTGCCAGGGATTACTTTTATAAAATAAAAAATAATAACTAATTGATATGTTAATGTTTTGAAAAAAAAAAATTAATGATTAAAAAGAAGAAAAAATAAAAAGGTGGAATAGAATGGAGATGATACAAAACGACGAAATGAATACGAAAAAAAAATCAAAAAACTCTTGGCAAAGGCGAATGATTAACATGAAAAGGAAAAAAAAAAAAAAAAGGGAAAAAAGAAATAAGAAAACTATGTTCAAAATAAGATTCGAATCAGCGTCCTTGAAAATATAAAGGTAATTTATATAGTTAAAGATAAGTCGATCACTAGCTATTAAACACTTATTTGAGCCTTTTATATCTTTCATCTTAACTTTATGGCATATTTGGTTTAAAAGATATGATAATGTTTGATAGTATAAAATTTAACGGTATAAGATTTAATTAAATTTTAATATTTGGCATAATATTATATAAAGTAATGTATTGAATAAAATAATATTATTCAATATTTAGTAATGTGCAGTATAATACTGAATATGATAAATATAAATATTTTTGACAAAAATATCCTTTAATAAAGAATTTATATAATTCTTTCAAATATATCATATAATATTAACTTTTATAAGAATCTACCGATTTGGCTCGTAAGATGCACTAGACTTTCTACATATTTCTTATGTATTACCATTTTCACGAAGTAGTTGTATATATGAACCAAGTCAGAAAAAGATATAAACTATTAAAAAAGTCTTCATCTAATATCTTAAAGTTTTGGGTTGGAGTGATTCTTTACATGGTATCGGATTTTCACCGATCACAAGGTCATGAGTTCGATCCTCACTGACACCGCCCTCCGTTTGGAGAATTAAATAAGCACACGGTAAATCAAAAAGAAAAAAAAATGGCCCATGCAATATCTACACTTCAAACCCAAAGGGCTCTTATGTAAAACCTCGTAGTACTCAAGTTATAACATCATGATATTATAGTGTACACAGCGAAAGATTTTATTGAATAATTAAAGAAACGTCTTGTAAAATTACGAATAAACCTTTTTTAAAACATTTTCTGAAAACATTCCTAAAAAAGTTTACATGAGATATTGCGAAAGTGTAAATCTAAACATACAAATACTAATTAATCCCATCAGCCAGTATTAGTGGCCATTGACTAACCGGATATGACAACAAGTGTCATTCCTGCCAGAGTCTCAGGGACAGCATAACGGTTGTTTAACGGATAACTGGGAGATAAGAATATCACACACAGTCATACCTGATAAACACAGTTACATAACAGACAGCTTGCAAGTCCCACACGGACCGCAATCCCCTCATAGGGTCAGTACATAAATAATGACTTCGTGCCCAAATTAATACATCCATACATCATGTCTATATGTCCTCATCACATGCATCTAACATAACTTGTAACAAAACAACCATGGTCCAGAAGCTCAATTAATAACAATCCTGAGCATTATTACATACAGCAACATATCGTAAGTGACATATGTTAGTAATAAAATAGCATTGTAACAAATACAAAACAACCCCCTGGTTATTTCTCCTTCGGTTTGGGGATCGGCTACGCTAGCGGTGTCTCCTGCTGTTCCCAGCACCGCGTGTATTATCGCCCGCGCGTCGCTGAGCTCCACCTTTGATAAGTTCGTCAATCTCATCTTTGAGATGTCTACATTCTTCAGTACTGTGGTTGTTGCTGTGGTGGTACTTACAGAATACGGTGCCTTCGCGGGTCTGCTGTTGGTGCTTTGGGCTGTCTCGCTGTTCTTCTTTGTTGATACGTCTCGCCATAACGGGCGGCCGACGTATTTGGACGGTTTGTAGCCCTTCAGTCGTTCTTCACCTTGATCTTTGTCTTTATCACCTTTCCTTTCTTGGGTGTGGTCCTTTTCTACCCTACTTCCTTTGTATTCTTCAATGCGCATAAACTCCTGCGCTTTCCTTTTTACCTCTTCTAGATCTGTGATTTCGTGGCGAGCAAGTTCGTAGGCGAACGATCCTTGTCGCAATCCTGACAGGAGGATATGTACTTGCACCTTAGGGTCTAGGCCTTATACTTGCAGAGCTTCCTTATCAAAGCGGTCTAGAAAGGATCTGAGGGACTCTCCCGGTTGTTGGCGAACCTTTTCAAGGGAGTGAACGGACTTGGGCACAGGACGGCTGGTGGCAAAATGGGTTTGAAATTTACTCGCCAAGCCATCCCAGGATGCGATGTTGTCGGTTGGTAACGTGGTATACCAGGTTAGGGCCCTCCCGCCTAATAGCGTAGGAAAGGTCTTGCACATCAAGAGGTCGGTCTCGCCATGAAGGGTCATTGCGGCTTCAAACTTCTGAACCCATTCAAAGGGATCAATGTCTCCAACGTAAGTGCCAATATTAGATGGTCCCTTGAAACCGAGGGGTATGGGTGTTAGGCGTAGGCTGTCGGTCAGGGATTTATTACGTCCGGAGGTGCTGGCGGGTGTAACTCGTATATCCGGGATTTGGGCCTGCAAGGCTGGCGGTGGGCGAGGCATTTGGGGGGCCTCAACCGAGTATGAGAGGGCTGGGGCTTAACGAGCGGCGTACTGGGGTTGGCTGTGGATTGCACCAGACTCTTGGGGTTGTGGAAAGATAGCGTTATGGGGGTGTACCTGGTAACCATGGAAAGGAAAGCCTGCTGGGAAAGGAACATCGACGTTATGGGTGTATTGTAACAGCCCCAAACCCTGTAGCAGATATTGTCCGCTTTGCCCCCCTTCCGGGACTCACGGTTTTACGTTTTGGGGTTACCCCAAAAGGCCTCCACTAGGAAAGGTATCCACACCCATATATATGGCATGCTTCGTTCCCCTCTCCAACCGATGTGGGACTTTACATCCTCCCCCACTGGGAATACAGCGTCCCCGCTGTACACACCGGTCCAGGACCAGGCTCTGATACCATTTGTAACAGCCCCAAACCCTGTAACAGATATTGTCCGCTTTGCCCCCCTTCCGGGACTCACGGTTTTACGTTTTGGGGTTACCCCAAAAGGCCTCCACTAGGAAAGGTATCCACACCCATATATATGGCATGCTTCGTTCCCCTCTCCAACCGATGTGGGACTTTACATCAGATGTAATGTCCCACATCGGTTGGAAAGGAGAACAAAGCATGCCATATATATGGGTGTGGAAACCTTTCATAGTGGAGGCCTTTTGGGGGTAACCCCAGAACGTAAAACCGTGAGTTCCGGCGGGCCTTTGAGTGGCCGGGGCAAAGCGGACAATATCTACTACAGGGTTTGGGCTGTTACAAATGGTATCAGAGCCTGGTCCTGGACCGGTGTGTACAGCGGGGACGCTGTATTCCCAGTGGGGGAGGATGTAAAGTCCCACATCGGTTGGTGAGGGAACGAAGCATGCCATATATATGGGTGTGGATACCTTACCTAGTAGAGGCCTTTTGGGGTAACCCCAGAACGTAAAACCGTGAGTCCCGGAAGGGGGGCAAAGCGGACAATATCTGCTACAGGGTTTGGGGCTGTTACAAATGGTATCAGAGCCTGGTCCTGGACCGGTGTGTACAGCGGGGACGCTGTATTCCCAGTGGGGGAGGATGTAATGTCCCACATCGGTTGGAAAGGAGAACAAAGCATGCCATATATATGGGTGTGGAAACCTTTACTAGTGGAGGCCTTTTGGGGGTAACCCCAGAACGTAAAATCGTGAGTTCCGGCGGGCCTTTGAGTGGCCGGGGAAAAGCGGACAATATCTACTACAGGGTTTGGGCTGTTACATAAGGCAACAATGCCCACAAACAGTCTCAACATGATAACATAAATAAAGCGGAAAACATAACATAACAGCAGTCAATCCAGCAGAACATCATATCATACTATCAACTCAGCTCGGGCCTCCTGCCACATGAGCCCTCAACATTACCTGATCCTGAAATAAGCGTCCCCAAACGTGGGGTGAGATCTCTAACAAGAAATCTCAGTAAGACAAGGGGTCCTCAAGGAGTCTCCACCCCAAGCTCACTTACATGTGTAATATAAGTTCAAAAACAGTATTTACAATATAAGTTCCAAAACTATGCGATGCAGCAATTAATCATGCCATGTGTGTTTATCAAATCTACTGGCCAGAGAAATGTAGGAATACGTCTATGCCTACATGAGTACATGGATACTACCTGCACCTCACCCACAGCTTCTCCATCTTGTATGTACTACATACTCAGGATTGCCGTCTAGGTGGACACCACATGCATCTCATAAAAGCTCATTGCATATAAATAGCTCAACAACATTTCCAAAACAATAAAGCATGTAACACAGCATGCATAAACCCATCCCCATGGGACATGGTGGAACATCAAAATGGCTAAACCGAGGACACGAAAGCTTACCTTGCAAGCTAGCTATCCAAGCCAAGAGTCCAACCACTCACAAGTCCACAAACAGCAGTATCACAATCTGATATGGACCAATAATACATCAATATTTATGCACAACAAGCATACAACCTAAAGACTACGCCTTTCCTTTACGTTTTACGTCTCAAGGCTTCCAACAAAGCCATAAGCCCTTAATCATGTGATTCTGACTTAGTTCATTTATTACAGAAGTTTAACTTCCTTAATCTTGGGTCCACACACACCCAACAGCTTACTGTTCACACAGCACGGCTACTGTTCTGTGAAAACCCAGGATATCCGGATATCAGAAGGGGCATATCCGGATATGCCATATTCGGATATCACACTGGACATATCCGGATATGCCATATCCGGATACCCAGATCCCATATCCGGATATCAATATCCGGATACCATATCCGGATACTGATATCCGGATATCTGTTCCACAAATATCCGGATATCTCACGACAGAATGCAGTTTCTGCATTTCGTGAATATCCATCCCAAAGATCCAACTTTTAACACATGTACACGTTAAAGCATGCATCTTTAAGCATAAATGAGTTCACTTATGTGTTGGTTACTTCATTTTAACCTTTTACATGTCAAGACACCACCTTTAAGCAAGATAAACTCATGATCATGGTGAGATAGCTTACCCCAAGGCTTAAGACAGAAATGGACAGAGGTATGAAGCTCTTGGAGCTCTCCACAAGCTCCTCAACTCAGGCCACACCAAGGTGTACGAAAATGGTGCAAAGCTTGGCCCTTTCAACACAAAGGAAGCTCTTTGAGGCTTCACAACTCAAGAACAAGATGGCTCTCCTTCCAACTCTCAAACTCAGAATCAAAAACCTCACAACCAGCAACCCAACATACAGGAACTACCACCTCTCACACTCACAAGGCCACTCACAAGTGTTTACAAGAAGGAGAATGTGAAGGAAATCAAGAAAGGTAGTAACTTGGCCACAAGGTGGAGAAGAGAGCTCAAAAACAAAGCTCCAGCTGACCAGCCCCCAAGCAGCCACGCAGGAAGTTGGTTTTCTAGGGCAATGTGCCCTTAATATGCATATATATAGCCAAAGCCACTTAA
>JAVKPL010007328.1:0-29711 GCA_032173675.1 Gastrolobium villosum
AACAGCCTCGAAAACAATAAAAAAATGTTCAGTATTACGATCCTTTATAAAATCATAACTTGAAACCATTTCATTTGAGAAGATGGAAGAGAAGAAAAGAAGCAGGATATTTCACTGACAGAATTTCTCTCAAAGAAACAATGCACAACATTCCCGTTTATAGAATTAGCTGAGTACCACTCAAAACTTTCCAAATCTTTTCCCACCATCTATATTTTAAATTCAAAATTCGAATTTTAGATCATATGAGCAATTTTAATGTAAAAAGCAATTAAATCAGCTGACCAATTCCAATGTGAACAGCAGTAGGGACATTCAATAACTTGTCTGCCACCACAATTATTTTTTTTTTCGAATTTAAAAAAATGAATTTTTGATTTTTAAAAGAAATACTTTTTCCAATTTACCAAATTGTCTGCCACCATTACAATTTGAATTTAAAAAATGAAATCGAAATATTTAAAAAATGAAATTTCAAAGACGAATTCGAAATCATATTTTGAGATTTTAAATCGAAATCATATATTGTTTTAAAAGAGCTGATCATTCCAATGTAGAAATCATGATCAGTTTGAATTTGAAATTTAAAAAGAGCCTCGCAATTCAAATTTAGAAATCATCATTAAAGTTTTACATGAAACAGCTGAGTGAGGCATTGAATGAGGATTGGGACGTTTTTTTATTTGTTTCGTATTTTACAATTTTAAAATGTTTAACAATATATATAGATGCACATGCCCAACATTTTCCAAGTAGAAGGTAGTGGGATTTAATTGCATTGAAAAGGTGAACTGATATAAAAGCTTCACCATTTTTTCACAAAAAGAAATTAATAACGTTTTTGATTAAAATTAATTCAAAAATAGTTTAAAATTATATTCCTAAATCTGATTTTAATATTTGTAAATACAAATTTGTAAAATTCCAAATACTAAAGACACAAATCCTTGCAAATAATAATTATTTCTTATTATTTTTTAAATGTGATTGCAATAAATGAAAGTCTATCTCAAAGATTAGTATAGTTGCTTTGATTCTGTTTATATGCATTTGTTGCAATGTAAGCGAAAAATATGACTCATACTCATACATGCTTATTTGATTAAGTTGCATTAAAATCCCGTTTAGACAACATTTTTTTGGTCCTTAAAAAAGTTTAATTCAATCTTTTTTTTTGCTGATACTATGACTTTTTGGTGTTAACATAGGGGTAGGATATTCCTACTACCTATTTTTTCTACTACTACTCCACTACCACTTTAATCATCATTGGATTCAAAAGTTAATTTTTTCTCCCTCTCTCTTCATTCAACTTTTCCTCTAAAATTAGTATATCCTACCCCACATTTAGAGTTACTTATTTAATGAGTTTTTTCTTGTGTATCGTAGGCACAAAGAACGAAAGAAATGACATATTTAGTAAATGTTGAACTCATCCCTCCAATGATTGCTACGAAATGACACTGAATGAATAGCGTTTTCATATTATAAGTAAAAGTTGATCTTTTAAATCCATTTTTGCTTGGTGTTATTGTTACCTTGATTTTGTAGATGAATGATATAGTTAGCAATAATTTGTATGCATTTTTTTATATCCCTTCCTCATGTTAACATGGTGTATTATAACATAATTATGATGTAATTGTATGCAAAATTAATTATCCCTCTGAATGGAATTATTTTGTTTGTGGTTGATATTTGTAAAGTTCTGTGTTAATGCTGTAATTTTTTCCACCTTAAATATAGAACAAAATAACAACACAGTTTTTTGTAAGGATAAGATTTACAGTGCGATTAACCAACCACGACGAACGACAAAATTTTTGATCTTTTTTCTCCGTGCATCGCATGGGTAATATACTAGTTTGTTTATAAAGTAAACAAAAACAATAATAATACAACATCCACTACACATACGAACGAAAAAAAAATGCAGGCAAGAACTACACAGCATGAAATACGATAAACAAAGACAAAATTTCAACAACAATAAAAAATGAATATCATAACAACATCCTCGAAAATAATAATAAAATGATCAGTATTATGATCCTTTATAAAATCATAACTTGAAATCATTTCGTTTGAGAAGATGGAAAAGAAGAAAAAAAGCAGGATATTTCTCTGACAGAATTTCTCTCAAAGAAACAATGCACAACGTTCCCTTCTATAGAATTAGTTGAGTGCCACCCACAACTTTCCAAATCTTTTCCCACCATCCATATTTTAAATTCAAAATTCGAATTTTAGATCAGATAAGCAATTCTAATGTAAAAAGTAATTAAATCAGCTGACCAATTCCAATGTGAACAGTAGTAGGGACATTCAATGACTTATCTGCCACCACAATTATTTTTTTCGAATTTAAAAAAGGAATTTTTGATTTTTTAAAAAAATACTTTTTCCAATTTACCAAATTATCTGCCACCATTACAATTTGAATTTAAAAAATTAAATCGAAATATTTAAAAAATGAAATTTCAAAAATGAATTCGAAATCATATCTTGAAATTTTAAATCGAAATCATATATTTTTTAAAAGAGCTGATCATTCCAATGTAGAAATCATGATCACTTTGTATTTGAAATTTAAAAAGAGCCTCTCAATTCAAATTTAGAAATCATTGTTAAGTCTGACATGAAACAGCTGAGTGGGGCATTGAATGAGGATTGGGACATTTTTTTTATTTGTTTCGTATTTTACAATTTTAAAATGTTTAACAATATATATACATGCATGTGCCCAACATTTTCCAAGGAGAAGGTAGTGGGATTTAATTGTATTGAAAAGGTAAACTGATATAAAAGCTTCACCATTTTTCACAAAAAGAAATTAATAACGTTTTTTATTAAAACTAATTCAAAAATATTTTAAAATTATATTCCTAAATCTGATTTTAATTTTTATAAATACAAATTTGTAAAATTCCAAATACTAAAGACACAAATCCTTGCAAATAATAATAATTTCTTATTATTTTTTAAATGTGATTGCAATAAATGAAAGTCTATTTCAAAGATTAGTATAGTTGCTTTGATTCTGTTTATATGCATTTGTTGCAATGTAAGCAAAAAATATGAATCATACATGCTTATTTGATTAAGTTGCATTCAAATCCCGTCCTGACAAAAAAAATTTGGTCCTTAAAAAAAATTAATCCAATTTTTTTTTTTTGCTAATACTATGACTTTTGGGTGTTAACATATTAGTGTTACTAATTTAATGAGTTTTTGCCTTCTGTATCGTAGGCACAAGCAATGAAAATCACACATGAAATGACATGTTTAGTAAGTGTTGTAGTCATCCCTCCAATGATTGCTACGACATGACACTGAATGAATAGCATTTTCATATTATAGGTAAAAATTGATCTTTTAAATCCATATTTGCTTGGTGTTATTGTTACCTTGATTTTGTTGATGAATGTTATAGTTAGCAATGATTTGTATGCATTTTTTTATATCCCTTCCTCATGTTAACATAATGTATTATAAAATAATTATGATGTAATTGTATGCAAAATTAATTATCCCTCTAAAAAGCATATTTTTGTATGTGGTTGGTATTTGTAAAATTATGTGTCAATGCTATAATTTTTTCCACCTTAAATATAGAACAAAATAGCAACACAGTTTTTTGTAAGTATAAGATTTACAGAGCGATTAACCAACCACGGCGAACGACAAAAATTTTGATCTTTTTTCTTCGTGCATTGCACGGGCAATATGCTAGTTTGTTTATAAAGTAAACAAAAATAATAATAATAATACAACATCCACTACACATATGTACGAAAAAAATGCAGGCAAGAACTACACAACATGAAATACGATATACAAAGACAAAATATCAACAACAAAATATGAAAATCATAACAACAGCCTCGAAAACAATAAAAAAATGATCAGTATTATGATCCTTTACAAAATCATATCTTGAACCATTTCGTTTGAGAAGACGGAAAAGAAGAAAAGAAGAAGGATATTTCTCTAAAAGAATTTCTCTCAAAGAAACAATGCACAACGTTCCCTTTTATAGAATTAGCTGAGTGCCACCCACAACTTTCCAAATCTTTTCCCACCATCCATGTTTTAAATTCAAAATTCGAGTTTTAGATCAGATTAGCAATTCTAATGTAAAAAGCAATTAAATCATCTGACCAATTCCAATGTGAACAGCAGTAGGGACATTCAATGACTTATCTGCCACCACAATTATTTTTTTCGAATTTAAAAAAGGAGTTTTCGATTTAAAAAAAAATACTTTTTCCAATTTACCAAATTTTCTGCCACTATTACAAGTTGAATTTAAAAAATTAAATCGAAATATTTAAAAAATGAAATTTCAAAAATGAATTCAAAATCAAATTTTGAAATTTTAAATCTAAATCATTTATTTTAAAAAAAAAAACTGGTCATTCCAATGTAGCAATTATGATCAGTTTGAATTTGAAATTTGAAAAGAGTCTCTCAATTCAAATTTATAAATCATTATTAAAGTCTGACATGAAATAGTTGAGTGAGGCATTGAATGAGGATTGAGACTTTTTTTAATTTGTTCGTATTTTACAATTTTAAAATGTTAAACGATACATATAGATGCATGTGCCCAACATTTTCCAAGGAGAAGGTAGTGGGATTTAATTGCAGTGAAAAGGTGAACTGATATAAAAGCTTCACCATTTTTTCACAAAAAGAAATTAATAACGTTTTTGATTAAAATTAATTCAAAAATATTTTAAAAATATTTTATTTTAATTAAAAAAGTTTCTAAAAGAGGAAAAAATTCAAAATGAAGCAGTGTGAACACAAAGCTCATATTGCTTGAGAAGAGGACATATCAGCAAATGAATTATGATGACGTCAATGTATGGAACCTTTAACCTTGTAAATGCGTATTATAGTGAATGTTAATTAAATCATGAATGGACACCTTATGATATGAGCCAAGTGGGAGAATGTAAATTATTTGTGTCTCATGTGTAATGTGTGTCAATTGGTTTAATTAATAATAAAAGAGGTTTTATGGTAATTGATGTTTCGCATTAATGGTAATTGACGTTTTGACGTTTTCATTATGGTAACGTTTCGTATTAAAGGTAATTGACGTTTTGACGTTTTACATTATGGTAACGTTTTGCTTTAATGGTAATTAACGTTTTGCATTAATGGTAATTGACGTTTTAACATTTTGCATTATGGTAATTTTTTGCATTAATGGTAATTGACGTTTCGCATTAACGGTAATTGACGTTTTGACGTTTCACATTAATGGGAAGTTACTGGGAGTAATTTAAAACTCCGTAACTGGTGACGTGGTTCAGTTATATAAAGAAAAAATGGTGAGTCTCTGATTATGATTATCTCTCAGAATTCTCTCCTTCATGGTCTACCCATAAAAGTTGTATCAGATCCCTGTCATAGACGATACAAGAAAAGCAGAGGGTAAAGATTCTGAGAAATTATCTTCCATCATCAAAGTTCTTCCGCACTAATAGAGAAAGGTACACTCTTTTGTGAGAATCATGATCTCTAAAGATCGTGTATCATGTTCTTGAATGTAGAATATTGAACATGAATTATTGAATTGCTGATGAATTACTTACATAGGAAACTATAGTATATTTTATATTAAATTTATTTGATGTGATTCAAATCTTCATGTAACGTAATCCTAATCGTTAAAGAGTTATAGGTTATATTTAATTTGATAGATGTAATCCTAATTGTTAAAGAGTTATATGTTATATTTAATTTGGTAGGTGTAATCCTAATCACTAGAGAGTCAATGGTTAGACTTAGCGTTATATGAATATTTGTTTGATGTGATCTCGATGCTTAAAAAACTATAGTATGTTTTATATTAAATGTATTTGATGTGATTCAAATCTTCATGTAACGTAGGGGTGTTCATAAACCGATCCAAACCGATCCAAACCGCAAAAATTGAACCGAAAAACCGAGAACCGAAATAACCGAAAAAAACCGAAAAAATTTACTGGATTGGATCGGTTTTCGATTTTGATGTGGAAAACCGATCCAATCCAAACCAAACCAAACTTTTTTTTTACCAAATTATACTTATCCCAAATAATAGTCGGCCCAAAGTTTTAAACCCACCCGTGCGTTAGCCCATTAGTTTTTTTTTTTTGGTATATAGCCCATTAGTTTTAAACCCACCCAAAGTTCTAAACCTAATCCATCCAAACTCACCAGTGGCATCTGAGTCTTGCCATCCTCTCAGTCTCTCACTCTTCTCAGTCACTCACGCTCTGGCACCAGTAGCATATCTCTTTCTTCTCAAAAATCAACGTTTGTCTCTTCCGTTAAACATATAACAAAGGTACTGTAACACTTGATTTTATTTGCATCAAGGGCATGATAAAGGTATAGCAAAGCAGATTTCTAAATTTCTTCCCGTTATTCGTGTGATGAAGCAATAGTATTCACCTTTGGATCTATGTGTAAGAGTTAAGATGTTTTGGACTGATTGATCCTACCTGCCATAAAATCCGTACACCAACTTTTGATATCCACAAAATTGGAAGAAATATACTGCTGAATGTCATTGGTATATTCACTATTCTGATCAACGTGTAGATCTTATAATGATGTCAGATGATTAATTTTGGGACGAACTCTGGTCTCTTTGAGCCTTTAACTGATGTACAAGACATGTGAACCAATTCTGATCAACGTTTGAAATGTTTTGGAACATCGTCATTTTTTTCTGAAAATAATTCTTTTAAGTTTTGCCTTTTTGGCTTTTCAAAAAACTGAAAACCGATCCAATCCAAACCGAAAAAAATTGGATCGGATTGGATCGGATTTGAAAAAAAATTCAAACCGATCGGATGATGTAATGACCAAACCGAAGGAATTGGATCGGATGGTTTTTTGCTTCAAAACTGATCCAATCCAGACCGCGAACACCCCTAATGTAACGTAATCCTAATCGTTAAAGAGTTATAGGTTATATCTAATTTGGTAGATGTAATCCTAATCGTTAAAGAGTTATATCTTATATTCAATTTGGTAGATGTAATCCTAATCCCTAGATAGTCATAGGTTATATTTAATTTGGTAGATGTAATCCTAATCCTTAAGAAATGTTAGGATGTTTTCATATATTATATGTAACCCTTAGGGTATTTAAATAAAATTATTTTAACCTCTAGAAATTAATTGGATTAATTATTGGATTTTGGATTTACTCTAATAGATGTGAATATTTGAATTATAACATGATGATTGGATTTGGATTTTACTCTTGAAATTCTAATTTCGAAAATTACGATATGATGATTGGATTTGGGTTTTACTCTTTGAATTTTGATTTAGAAAATTATGATAAGATGATTGAATTTGGGTTTTACTCTTTGAATTCTGATTTAGAAAATTATGATATGATAATTGGATTTGGGTTTTACTATTTGAATTTTGATTTGGAAAATTATGATATGATGATTGGATTTGGGTTTTACTATAGTAGATGTTGAATATGAAAATTATGATATTCTTGGATAATGGATTTGGAAATTATGATGATATTGAAATTTTGAATTTGGAAATTATATGATATTGTAAATATTGAGGAGATTTTCCAATTATAAATTGTTAAAAGATTGAATTGATTGTATGTGATTGAATAAATTAATCACAAGATTGACATTTTAATCGTTCAATTGTGATTTACGTGATATAATGTCGATGATAATCCATCAAAACCTTTCGATAAGCTGCGTTTTGCGTATTTCTATCTTGTTATTTTTATTTTCTTCGTATTTTCTTCGTATTGTGAATAAGTAGAGAAAAGTAAAGAAAAGAAAAGCTAATGATTTGATGTGTGTTCAAAACTGATTGCAGTTAGAGAGAAACAAGTTACCACTGTGTTTGGAAAGTTATAAGGATGTTCGGTTCAACAAACCGTATGTTTCACCTCCTTTTCTATTATATTGTCCGTTAACTTGCTTTCTTTCTCGATTTCTGATTAGGCTTATTGCATATTTGTTGAAGTATTGGGGTGTTATGGCTCCTTTCCACTGTCAAAATTGAATAATCTTTGTTAAATGGTGTTAGGAGTGATCATCATGTATTGGACAATGATTGTTTTTCATTTAGTATTTTTTGTTATTGTTATTGTTAATATCAAAATATTAATGAATGAAAATTATTTTAACAGCTTTTGGGCAGTCAAGGACAAGCCCATTTGGCTCTCAGTCAGTTTTTGGACAGAACAATTCAAATAACAATCCTTTTGCTGCTAAGCCATTTGGTAGTACAAATCCATTTGGTGCGCAAACAGGTAGTTCCATGTTTGGAGGTACTTCTGCTGGTGTATTTGGTGCAGCTCAATCCTCTTCTCCCTTATCTTCCACTACAGCTTTTGGTGCTTCGTCTTCGCCAGCTTTTGGTAGTTCAGTGCCTGCTTTTGGGTCATCTTCAACTCCAGCTTTTGGCAGTTCATCATCATCATTTGGTGGTAAGCATGCCCATGGATTCCTTTTGTTATTACTTTTATTAGTTGCCTGTAATACCCCATATTTTTATTAACTTTAACCTTATGCCTTTTAGTTAATTTGAGAAGCTCAAACTTTTTAAGTTTCGAGAACGAAACTTCTTTTAAGGAGGGTAGAGTGTAATATCCCAGAAAATTAATAATAATAATAATAATAATAATAATAATAATAATAATAGTGTGTACCCTTATGTATGGGATTATAGGCATTGATTGCTGATAGTGTGTCATAAGTTGACTTTAAAGGTGTAACCTTAATTAGTGGTGATTGTAGTTATAACGCTCAGCAGTTATGGTTAGTTACGATGATAATTATTTTTATTAATTTTGTAACCATTAACATAATAGTAATATTTAAAATTTTACGTAATGTTTTTATAATCAAAATAAATGTGAAGACCGTTACCTGTAATTAATGTTTCGGTTTATTTTTATATCCATTAATAATATTTAAAATTTTACCTGCAGTTTTTATAATCGGAATAAATGTGATGACCGTTATTAATGTCTCGGTTTTAAAATTTCAGCTATAAATAGGAGTCAACCTAACCAAACCACACTTTCCAATTCTCAACATTTCTCGATTTCTCTTCTCCTCTACTTTCTCCCTTCTTACTTCAAATTTTATTTTCCTTTGGTTACCAACCATTTTTCTTCCACCAATCACTTTTCTTCTAAAAGGTAGCCAACACGGAGACCAGGTAATCCTAATTTCTAGGTGGTTGTAGATTTGTTGTGTATGAAACTTTTATTGGGTAATCCTAATTTCTAGGTGGTTGTAGATTTGTTGCGTATGAAACTTTTATTGGGTAATCCTAATTTCTAGGTGGGGCATCAACTCAGCCAACATTTGGTTCAATGAAACCCAGCAGGATTATCAAATTATTTATAATCAAATAAAAAAGTACCTTTATCTCCCAATTGATAGCTCCTCATGAATTTTATCTTTGTAAGTAGGCATGGCTGATATGGACTCCAATTTTGCAGTCTGTCCAGAGGTACCAACAACTGAAGCAGATAGTGGTAACTCTGGACAAACTGCAAAGTTTCTCTCCTCTAACTAACTACATTTCTCTCCTCTAACTAACTACTATGGACTCTTTTGCATTGCTAGACTTGGGCCCACTTGTCAAAAGCCATTAAAATTTTGACTACTTTGTGGTATATCTATTTTCAAGACATAAGGGACTTCTGTATCTTAATGCCTTTTTTGTTATTAAAAGTTATTTTTACATATTTTCTCATGCAGGATCCCATATACCAACACCGACTTTTGGAAATCCTGGTATGGGACAGTCAGGTTTTGGAGTTCAACGGGGTGGAAGTACAGTTGCTAGTTACACACCAACAACTGAAGCAGATAGTGGTACCTCTGGACAGACTGCAAAATTGGAGTCCATATCAGCCATGCCTACTTACAAAGATAAAATTCATGAGGAGCTAAGATGGGAGGACTATCAATTGGGAGATAAAGGTACTTTTTTATTTAATTATAAATAATTTGATAATCCTGCTGGGTTTCATTGCAGTATTGATGACCTTGACTTATATTATATTTAATTGAAATTCTGGTGGACCACTTCCCTCTGCCCAGTCAACTGATGGAACCCAGGAAAATATATGACTGATTGCATTAACAATGGAGGCATAGCCTCTTCTTACATACACTAATACAATATAAAATGCAGCAAATAAACCAGAAAGCCTCAACTCCCCCTCAAACCAAAAACCCAGGCTCAAGAGTTCCCTAGAGGTCTCTCAAATTCCCACTAACCAATTCTGAATACCTGAATAATGAAAACCTCACCCCAAATCACTTTATATAACAACATCTCTCTCCTCTAACTAACTACTATGGACTTTTTTGCATTGCTAGACTTGGGCCCACTTGTCAAAAGCCATTAAATTTTTGACTACTTTGTGGTATATCTATTTTCAAGACATAAGGGACTTCTGTATCTTAATGCCTTTTTTGTTATTAAAAGTTATTTTTACATATTTTCTCATGCAGGATCCCAGACTCCAACATCGACTTTTGGAAATCCTGGTATGGGACAGTCAGGTTTTGGAGTTCAACGGGGTGGAATTAGTGTCGCTAGTTACACACCAACAACTGAAGCAGATAGTGGTACCTCTGGACAGACTGCAAAATTGGAGTCCATATCAGCCATGCCTACTTACAAAGATAAAAGTCATGAGGAGCTAAGATGGGAGGACTATCAATTGGGAGATAAAGGTACTTTTTTATTTAATTATAAATAATTTGATAATCCTGCTGGGTTTCATTGCAGTATTGATGACCTTGACCTCTATTATATTTAATTGAAACTCAGGTGGACCATTTCCCTCTGCCCAGTCAACTGGTTTAGCAGGCTTTAGTTCGTCTACAACACAGGCAAATGCCTTTTCTCCTTCACCAGTGTTTGGTCAATCATCAGCCAATCCTTTCTCTAGCACAACACCATCTAATTCTAATCCATTTGCACCGAAGACTTCAACTTTTTCTTCTGGATGTGGAACTTCAGCTGCTCCTGCCTTCAGTTCATCAGCTTTTGGTTCTTCAACATCAGCTACAGCACCTTCTATATTTGGCTCATCCACGTCTGTATTAGGAGCTAACACTTCTTCATCACCGAGCTTTGGACAATCTGCATCCCTGTTTAATCCTGCTCCTGCTCAGGGTACATCATCCCCATTTGGCACAAGCATTTTTGGAAACACCCAGTCATCCCCGTTATTTAGTTTTGCACTCCCTACAGTTGCACAGACAAGTTCTACTTTTGTACAGAATACCCCATTTGGGCAGACTACATCTTTTAGTCAACCAAGCTTGTTTAATTCACCTTCTTCTGGGTTTGTTGGAAGCATTTTCTCAACTAGTGCACCACTCACTTCTAACAATCTAACAGGTTTTGGTCAAACAGCGGTGAGTAGTTTTGTATTTAATAATGCTTTTCACTTATAATCTTTTTATTTTCCCATAAAGTTCAGAATTTTTTTTATGAGCAAGCGAAAATGTAGTCTTGCTTGAGCTCAACTTTACAAACTTACTGAGCTTTTTACAAAACTAGTTATGTCAATATTCTAAAAATATTGCATATAAATGATAAATAGTGCAACAACCACCACCAAGCCTTATCCAATTATGTAGGGTTGGCTACATGGATCAATAAATATCATTGGGCTTTATTAAAAACCAAATTCAGTAAAAGTGTAAAAGTGTTTGTAAATTACAGTTTTAATATTAAATGAAAGATTATCTGTATGAAATATGATCATACTGTTTATGTTGAGATATAGAACCAAAAGATTAAGCTATTGGGAGACGTTATCCTTAACGAAGATCAGAGAGTAAGTTGAGAGAGAGAAGAGAGAAATGAGTGAGAGAATCCATTGGAAGATCTGAATGTTATTAAAACAATACAATAAGACACAAGCACAGCTATTATTTATATAGAGAATGTGGAGCTGACTCAGCAATGAGTCAGTTAACTAACAGAAACTGACTAGATCTAACAAAATAACAGTGGATATATAATCTGCTGTAACTCAGCATACAGTAAATGCCCAGCTAGACAGTGCATAAAGCAACAGATAGAGTAGTAACAAATAGGTAAATGCTATATCTATGATAATCCTCAACAAGGTATCAGAGTCCAATATTGGCCAACTGATTAGGAGTTCGGTCTCTGATGCCCCACTCTTTGTAATTAAAATTAAATTTCAGCCCAAAAAGCTATTGCTTTTTGGGGGCTTTTTTGAGATATAAAACCATTTCAAGGTCCTCTACATAACAGCTCAAGCTTTTGAGAGAGGCCTAAGCTTTTGAGAGAGTTGGTCTAGAGCTATTTATATATCATTACTCACACAGACTTCAATTGCGAGGATATTTCAACTTGATTCAATTACACCTTTAGGTCCAGCATAATGAATTGTGAATCCTTCGTGCAATTATTGATGTGAACTTATAGAGCATAATTAGAGATATTTTAAAATAGTTAATTTATTCATATGTGGATATTTCTGACTAAACTTGGCATCTTTATATGTTAATTAATTTAATTGTATTTTGTCCATTTTCAAGTTTGAAATCTTTGTGTTATGCATGTATAGTGAGTTAATCGACTCTCAAGTTTTTACCATATTTTGTTTGTTTGACTTTATTCGTGCAGCCATCCATGTCAACACCTTTCCAACCCGCACAAGTTGCTCAATCCGGTGGTACTTTTGCCTTTAGCAACTATGGCCAGACACAACCTGGTCAGTTCAATAATTATATATGCTTATACTATTTGTTATGTTTCATGAAATGGTATTAGGATTAATGTTTGGAATTGATTGTTTTACCCTACTGTCTTAAATAGCTGGTGCAAGTAACTTCAGTGGCGCTCCAGGCATGTTTGGTCAGAATAATTTTGGACTTCCGTAAGTTACACTTGTTTTAGTTTCTCAGAGTCATGCATTTACTTTCAATTTTTATATTTGTTTGCACCTTTGGGGGGTGACCAAGGGGCACTGACTTTTCTCAGTCTCATTTGTGTAATGTATCTTTTTATCTTCTCCCTCTCTTTTTTTGGAATATAATGTTATTTTATTTTTTCGTTTGAATGTTTTTTGTTTGACAGGTCTTCTACCCAGAGCTCTATGGTTGTACAAGCCATTTTGATGATTTTCAAATAGCCATGTTGGAATCTGATGGGGAATCCGAAGATGATGATGATTTTCTTTACTAGTTCATTTCTTGTACTTGGCTATTTGACAATTTTATTGTTCAGTTGTGTTTAATTTTGGATCCTTCCTTTATGTTCCTTGTATTTGACATTGGTTGTAGAATTATGTGTTTGATTTTGTGTGACTTCTTATGTTTGAGCATTAATACTAAAAGCGGTATTGCCTTGTTTCTTGATTGTTAGTATAATATATGTGGAATTAATACTTCACCGCAACGGTAATACCGTTATACGCTACACCGCTATACCATTTTCGGGGTCGGCCGCAACTTGCCGCTAACTGCTATTGACAACTATGCCTGTAAAACTATATTTTTTGATTTTGACTTTATGATTTTGTTATTTTTATTCTGGTTTTGTACTTAAGCAGGAATTATTTCAACTTTTTTTGCTATCCAAACTATAGTCAACCTTTGAGTGGTTTTACTTTTTGTGAAAGTGAATAAGTTTCAAGCTGACACTTCATTTCAGACTCTAGACAAACCTGCTAATGTTAGAATGTCATCTTTATTGACTTCTCGACACCTCTCAAGACTATAAAAATCCATTCTAAAATTATGAATTTCGTATGGCATTATTCATCAAAATCCAAATTTCATGAAACTTGTTAAAAACATAGATTAAGTGGATGTTTCTTACCACTAATTCCACTAGAATGATGGAGGAAGATCTTTTCAAGCCTCTAGGTTTGAAAACACTCCAAAAAGCCAAAATTCCAAATCCATTCCAGACTTTAAATGGAGATATCTCACTCACCACGGCTGCCCAAGTGAAGATGGTCGGAGGATTTTACTCTCCTTGCAATTCTATGCACTTTGCTTTCCAACCTTAAAGTGTTTAATGGCTGTTGGTCTTCTTGTAGTCTATTGATGGGACGAAAATTTGTTCCCATCTAGGCCTATTTTGATGGCACAATACTATTCGTTCCCCCATCTGATGAGCAACTTCAGCACTAAAAATAAAAATAATATATATATATATATATATATATATATTTCTTTATATATATATATATATATATATATATATATATATATATATAATTCCTGTTTCTTTGGTTAAATAGGTCTATATTTTTTTAAAATATTCCTTAGGTCATTAGTATATTAGTATTCTTTTAGGAATATAGGTAAAAGACAAAGGGAACGTTCCTTGGCTTAGGATATAAGAGTGACAGGGACACCTTTCCCTACTGAGTCACTTATATATATGCAGCCGTTATCAAATCTGCACTCATTGCAGATTTTGAAAACGTTCCTTGAAAAAGCAATTGTCTCCTCAGCCAGTAATGCAACTGCTCCTACCCTATTTCCCTCTCTCCCACGTTTCTAACCTAAACCGTTCCACCTCCTTACAACCATCATTCCTAGGGAAAATCCAAGGGCGTTATTCATTAGTCCCATAGAGCAGTGGCCTGGAAGGGCTTCCGAGAAAGCATCATCTTTCAATGATAGATCCACACCAGTGAATGAGAACGGTAATATCGTAATTGATTGCATTTAGTGTTCTGTCCTACTTGAGTTGTAGGAATAAAGTATTGTGTTTTATACAATGGTGATAAGGCCTGCCATGCCATCCAAAGATTTGTGAATATATTTCTGCTCTAGGACATTGGGCACCACTTTCTAATGGGATTTTGAAAACCTTACTTGTGGATGAGAACAAGCACATTCTGCCTTATTTAGGGTATGTTTGGATAAGCTTTTAAAAAAGAAGTTTTATAAATTTTTTATGGGAAAAGTATGTATCATTTTAAAGATATAAAGTTGTGTCATTTTTTTCACCAAAAAAAAAAGTTGTGAGTGTGAGAAAGAGATAGATAAAGATGAGAGAGTGGATAAAAAAATATAAAGGTGTGGGTCTCATCTCTTTATGAGAGTGAAATTACGTAAGTTGTGTCATTTAAAAGGACAAACACATTTCCCATTTTTTATAGATATTTTTCTAAAACTACTCTTTCTAACTTATGAGAAAAACAAAAACTTTTTTTTCTTGGTTCGTTAGAAACACAAAAAAGGTTAAAAACAAAATGGGTTTTATGAGTATCATGTTACATAATCTAAGATAACTTTCCTACACACACAACTAAGAGGTGGGGTCCACATGTTTCTTTTTCTCTTTCGTCATTCCACTTTCTCTCTCTTCTTTATTGTGAGGGTAGGAAAATATTCTTATATCATGTAACATTATACCCATTAAACCCAAACAAAATAGCCCTTATTTTATATGTAATGTTACGGAATTATCTCTAAAGAAGTATGTATCATTCATGCTGATTGGACCAGGCGACCAACTCATAGCATAAAGAGAGTACGTTCTCCTTGTGAATTTATAATATTAAATTATAAAGGATAGCTGTAGCCTATGAAGCACCGACACTTCAAAAACCCTGACGTGTCGTGTCCGACACTCCCCGACACTCTCGGACACTCCGACACTGCCCGACACTCCAACACGCATTATAGAAATTCAAAAAAAGGTTCAAATGTTGAATAGTTCCAACTATTAGATTCGTTGGATTACGATTATCATTTTATTGAGTTTAATATAAATATTTGGGATATGTTATGTTTCTTTGCAAAATTTATGAATATTATAGGTTTAGATTCTTTTTTTTGTTAAATTATTGAATATTAAATATAATATATACTACATAAATTAAAAATATTATTTAATATCAAAACGTGTCCTAACGTGTCGAAATCTAACATTTTTTAGAATTAACGCGTCGGAGTGTCGTGTCACGTGTCCCATGTCGGTATCGGTGCTACATAGGCTGTAGCCTTATTGATCTTATATAATCACAAATTTTGGATCATTTTATTGAACATTGGTTGTTGTGCTCCTTTAGTTGCAATGACATCCCTGGTTGCCGTGGATGGTAATGCACGTATTATTAAGTCACTGTGTTTAAACAAATTTTAAAATCATGGATACCCTCCCACATAGTGAGGTGATTGTATACATGGATGATGCAAAGAAACCTGCCAAAAATATTATGCATTTAATAATTTTTATAGCTTTATTCCTGTGCCATAATTTCTGTGAATGATTCCAGAAACTGCAGTAAAAAACTGGAAATCAGTATACGGAAGGGCGAAGGATGGAGAAATACAAGGAGATGCTTAAGAAAAAGGCTGAGGACCAAGGTGCTGAATTTGTATCATATGATCCCACCAAAGGAGAGTGGAAGATTAAGGTCAACCACTTCATTGTCTGCAAGCTGGTAGATGAAGACAGTTGGACAAATGTTGACAAATGAAGGCTGGTCTGTCCCGTAAAATATAGGGGATGACAACATTACACTTTAATAGTTTCAGAATAAAGTCCTGCTTTGAAGTGTTATTTGTTTTTGTCCTGTAAATTTTTACCGTATTTTGTTGATGTGCTTTCTATCATGCTTTGGGGATTTTTTTTAATAAATCGTACAGTTGGGGATGTTCAAATCTTGTTTTGCTAGTATCATTTTTTCTCAACTTAAATACTATTAATTTTGTTTCGCTATGGTGGTGTTTGATATGACATTTTTTTATTTCATAAGATGTGATTCTTAAGAATATGGGATAGGATATTCTACCTACTCCCATTTTGCCTACCTTTGCCTACTTCTTTCATCACCGTTCGATTAGAATCTAATCCAACGGTCCATAATTGCAAAATAAAATAAACTTTTTTTCTTCTTCCTGTCTCCTCACTCCCTCCCACGCCCTTTCTGTTTCCTCCCTTTTCTCTCTCTTCCTCTTCAATCCGGCTACATCCTTCTGATCTCTCTATATAGTTTAGAAAGAAATTATTTATAAAAATATGTATAATTAATATAAAAAAATTTAAATTTTAAATTTAAATAAAAAATGACGTCGATCATTCTATAAAAAAATTATTACAATTTAAGAACTATAAAAATGAAAATTTTAATTTAGTACATAAGAAAGAAATTAAACTATCATTTTTTTATTGCAAGTGTGTAATTAACACAAATACTTGCGAAAAATCATTATTTATATAAAATACTGACAGTCAGAGGTGAAAAACTGAGCTCAGCCCGCCAATAGATTTTTATAATTCAATTGAAGTTTTATCCTTTTTCTTTTATAATTAAATTACAAAATCTGTTTACCAAAAAAAATTACTAATCTGATTTCGATTTTTGTAAATACAAATTTGTGAGATTTCAAAGACTAACGACACTAATCCTTGCAAAAAAAAATTATTTATATAAAATGCTGACAGTTAGAGGTTAAAAATTGGGCTCGGCCCGGAGGGCCGGCCCGCCAATATTTTTTTATAATTCAATTGAAATTTTATCCTTCTTTTTTTATAATTAAATTACTAAATCAGATTTCAATTTTTGTAAATACAAATTTATGAAATTCCAAAGACTAACGACACTAATCCTTGCAAAAAAAAATAATTGTTTATTATTATTTTATAAATGTAATTGTAGTAAATGAAAGTTCATCTCTGAGTTAAAATGTAAAAACCTAGACGCAACTATAAAAACATTTTACATGCTGATAGTTAGAGGTGGCAAATTAGACTCGGCCCGGAGGGCCAGCCCCCCAACACATTTTTATAATTAAATTAAAATTGTATCCTTCTTCTTTTATAATTATATTCCTGAATCTGATTTTAATTTTTGTAAATACAGATTTGTAAAATTTCAAATACTAAAGACACAAATCCTTCCAAATAATAATTATTTATAATTATTTTTTAAATGTGATTGCAATAAATGAAAGTCTATCTCAAATATTAGTATAGTTGCTTTGATTATGTATATATGCATTTGTTGCAATGTAAGCAAAAAGTATGACTCATACATACTTATTAGATTAAGTTGCATTCAAATTCCGTTCAGACAACATTTTTTTTGGTCTTAAAAAAATTTAATCCAATCTTTTTTTTTTTTTGCTGATACTATGACTTTTGGGTGTTAACATATTAGTGTTACTTATTTAATGAGTTTTTGCCTTCTGTATCGTAGGCACAATTAACGAAATCACACAGGAAATGACAATGTTTAGTAAGTGTTGAACTCATCCCTCCAATGATTACAACGAAATGACACTGAATGAATAGCGTTTTCATATTATAGGTAAAAGTTGATCTTTTAAATCCATATTTGCTTGGTGTTATTGTTACCTTGATTTTGTTGATGAATGTTATAGTTAGCAATGATTTGTATGCATTTTTTTTATATCACTTCCTCATGTTAACATGGTGTGTTATAACGTAATTATGATGTAATTGTATGAAAAATTAATTATCCCTCTGAATAGCATTTTTTTGTTTGTGGTTGATATTTGTAAAGTTCTGTGTCAATGCTGTAATTTTTTCCACCTTAAATATAGAACAAAATAGCAACACAGTTTTTTGTAAGTATAAGATTTACAGTGCGATTAACCAACTACGGCGAACGACAAAAATTTTGATCTTTTTTCTCCGTGCATCGCACGGGTAATATACTAGTTTGTTTATAAAGGAAAGAAAAATAATAATAATACAACATCCGCTACACATACGAACGAAAAAAAAATGCAAGCAAGAACTACACAGCATGAAATACGATAAACAAAGATAAAATATCAACAACAACAAAAAATGAATATCATAACAACAGCCTCGAAAACAATAAAAAAATGTTCAGTATTACGATCCTTTATAAAATCATAACTTGAAACCATTTCATTTGAGAAGATGGAAGAGAAGAAAAGAAGCAGGATATTTCTCTGACAGAATTTCTCTCAAAGAAACAATGCACAACATTCCCTTTTATAGAATTAGCTGAGTACCACTCAAAACTTTCCAAATCTTTTCCCATCATCCATATTTTAAATTCAAAATTCGAATTTTAGATCATATGAGCAATTTTAATGTAAAAAGCAATTAAATCAGCTGACCAATTCCAATGTGAACAGCAGTAGGGACATTCAATGACTTGTCTGCCACCACAATTATTTTTTTTTCGAATTTAAAAAAATGAATTTTCGATTTTTAAAAGATACTTTTTCCAATTTACCAAATTGTCTGCCACCATTACAATTTGAATTTAAAAAATGAAATCGAAATATTTAAAAAATGAAATTTCAAAGACGAATTCGAAATCATATTTTGAGATTTTAAATCGAAATCATATATTGTTTTAAAAGAGCTGATCATTCCAATGTAGAAATCATGATCAGTTTGAATTTGGAATTTAAAAAGAGCCTCGCAATTCAAATTTAGAAATCATCATTAAAGTTTTACATGAAACAACTGAGTGAGGCATTGAATGAGGATTGGGACGTTTTTTTTATTTGTTTCGTATTTTACAATTTTAAAATGTTTAACAATATATATAGATGCACATGCCCAACATTTTCCAAGTAGAAGGTAGTGGGATTTAATTGCATTGAAAAGGTGAACTGATATAAAAGCTTCACCATTTTTCACAAAAAGAAATTAATAACGTTTTTGATTAAAATTAATTCAAAAATAGTTTAAAATTATATTCCTAAATCTGATTTTAATATTTGTAAATAAAATTTGTAAAATTCCAAATACTAAAGACACAAATCCTTGCAAATAATAATTATATCTTATTATTTTTTAAATGTGATTGCAATAAATGAAAGTCTATCTCAAAGATTAGTATAGTTGCTTTGATTCTGTTTATATGCATTTGTTGCAATGTAAGCAAAAAATATGACTCATACTCATACATGCTTATTTGATTAAGTTGCATTCAAATCCCGTTTAGACAACATTTTTTTGGTCCTTAAAAAAGTTTAATTCAATCTTTTTTTTTTGCTGATACTATGACTTTTTGGTGTTAACATAGGGGTAGGATATTCCTACTACCTATTTTTTCTACTACTACTCCACTACCACTTTAATCATCATTGGATTCAAAAGTTAATTTTTTTCTCTCTCTTCATTCAACTTTTCCTCTAATCCAATGGTGATTAGAGTGGTAGTGGAATGGTAGTAAAAAAATGGGTAGTAAGAATATCCTACCCCGTTAACATATTAGAGTTACTTATTTAATGAGTTTTTTCCTTCTGTATCGTAGGCACAAGGAACAAAAATCACACAGGAAATGACATGTTTAGTAAGTGTTGAACTCATCCCTCCAATGGTTGCTACGAAATGACACTGAATGAATAGCGTTTTCATATTATAAGTAAAAGTTGATCTTTTAAATCCATTTTTGCTTGGTGTTATTGTTACCTTGATTTTGTTGATGAATGATATAGTTAGCAATAATTTGTATGCATTTTTTTATATCCCTTCCTCATGTTAACATGGTGTATTATAACATAATTATGATGTAATTGTATGCAAAATTAATTATCCCTCTGAATAGAATTTTTTTGTTTGTGGTTGATATTTGTAAAGTTCTGTGTTAATGCTGTAATTTTTTCCACCTTAAATATAGAACAAAATAACAACACAGTTTTTTTTGTAAGGATAAGATTTACAGTGCGATTAACCAACCACGACGAACGGCAAAATTTTTGATCTTTTTTCTCCGTGCATCGCATGGGTAATATACTAGTTTGTTTATAAAGTAAACAAAAATAATAATAATACAACATCCACTACACATACGAACGAAAAAAAATGCAGGCAAGAACTACACAGCATGAAATACGATAAACAAAGACAAAATTTCAACAACAACAAAAAACGAATATCATAACAACATCCTCGAAAATAATAATAAAATGATCAGTATTATGATCCTTTATAAAATCATAACTTGAAATCATTTCGTTTGAGAAGATGGAAAAGAAGAAAAAAAGCAGGATATTTCTCTGACAGAATTTCTCTCAAAGAAACAATGCACAACGTTCCCTTCTATAGAATCAGCTGAGTGCCACCCGCAACTTTCCAAATCTTTTCCCACCATCCATATTTTAAATTCAAAATTCGAATTTTAGATCAGATAAGCAATTCTAATGTAAAAAGTAATTAAATCAGCTGACCAATTCCAATGTGAACAGTAGTAGGGACATTCAATGACTTATCTGCCACCACAATTATTTTTTTCGAATTTAAAAAAGGAATTTTCGATTTTTAAAAAAAATACTTTTTCCAATTTACCAAATTATCTGCCACCATTACAATTTGAATTTAAAAAATTAAATCGAAATATTTAAAAAATGAAATTTCAAAAATGAATTCGAAATCATATCTTGAAATTTTAAATCGAAATCATATATTTTTTAAAAGAGCTGATCATTCCAATGTAGAAATCATGATCACTTTGTATTTGAAATTTAAAAAGAGCCTCTCAATTCAAATTTAGAAATCATTGTTAAGTCTGACATTAAACAGCTGAGTGGGGCATTGAATGAGGATTGGGACATTTTTTTTATTTGTTTCGTATTTTATAATTTTAAAATGTTTAACAATATATATACATGCATGTGCCCAACATTTTCCAAGGAGAAGGTAGTGGGATTTAATTGTATTGAAAAGGTAAACTGATATAAAAGCTTCACCATTTTTCACAAAAAGAAATTAATAACGTTTTTTATTAAAACTAATTCAAAAATATTTTAAAATTATATTCCTAAATCTGATTTTAATTTTTATAAATACATATTTGTAAAATTCCAAATACTAAAGACACAAATCCATGCAAATAATAATAATTTCTTATTATTTTTTAAATGTGATTGCAATAAATGAAAGTCTATTTCAAAGATTAGTATAGTTGCTTTGATTCTGTTTATATGCATTTGTTGCAATGTAAGCAAAAAATATGAATCATACATGCTTATTTGATTAAGTTGCATTCAAATCCCGTCCCGACAAAAAAAATTTGGTCCTTAAAAAAAATTAATCCAATTTTTTTTTCTTTTGCTAATACTATGACTTTTGGGTGTTAACATATTAGTGTTACTAATTTAATGAGTTTTTGCCTTCTGTATCGTAGGCACAAGCAACGAAAATCACACATGAAATGACATGTTTAGTAAGTGTTGTAGTCATCCCTCCAATGATTGCTACGACATGACACTGAATGAATAGCATTTTCATATTATAGGTAAAAATTGATCTTTTAAATCCATATTTGCTTGGTGTTATTGTTACCTTGATTTTGTTGATGAATGTTATAGTTAGCAATGATTTGTATGCATTTTTTTATATCCCTTCCTCATGTTAACATAATGTATTATAAAATAATTATGATGTAATTGTATGCAAAATTAATTATCCCTCTAAAAAGCATATTTTTGTATGTGGTTGGTATTTGTAAAATTCTGTGTCAATGCTATAATTTTTTCCACCTTAAATATAGAACAAAATAGCAACACAGTTTTTTGTAAGTATAAGATTTACAGAGCGATTAACCAACCACGGCGAACGACAAAAATTTTGATCTTTTTTTTGCATTGCACGGGCAATATGCTAGTTTGTTTATAAAGTAAACAAAAATAATAATAATAATACAACATCCACTACACATATGTGATCTTTTTTCTTCGTGCATTGCACGGGCAATATGCTAGTTTGTTTATAAAGTAAACAAAAATAATAATAATAATACAACATCCACTACACATATGTACGAAAAAAATGCAGGCAAGAACTACACAACATGAAATACGATATACAAAGACAAAATATCAACAACAAAATATGAAAATCATAACAACAGCCTCGAAAACAATAAAAAAATGATCAGTATTATGATCCTTTACAAAATCATATCTTGAACCATTTCGTTTGAGAAGACTGAAAAGAAGAAAAGAAGAAGGATATTTCTCTAAAAGAATTTCTCTCAAAGAAACAATGCACAACGTTCCCTTTTATAGAATTAGCTGAGTGCCACCCACAACTTTCCAAATCTTTTCCCACCATCCATGTTTTAAATTCAAAATTCGAGTTTTAGATCAGATTAGCAATTCTAATGTAAAAAGCAATTAAATCATCTGACCAATTCCAATGTGAACAGCAGTAGGGATATTCAATGACTTATCTGTCACCACAATTATTTTTTTCGAATTTAAAAAAGGAGTTTTCGATTTAAAAAAATAATTTTTCCAATTTACCAAATTTTCTGCCACTATTACAAGTTGAATTTAAAAAATTAAATCGAAATATTTAAAAAATGAAATTTCAAAAATGAGTTCGAAATCAAATTTTGAAATTTTAAATCTAAATCATTTATTTTTTAAAAAAAACTGGTCATTCCAATGTAGCAATTATGATCAGTTTGAATTTGAAATTTGAAAAGAGTCTCTCAATTCAAATTTATAAATCATTATTAAAGTCTGACATGAAACAATTGAGTGGGGCATTGAATGAGGATTGAGACTTTTTTTAATTTGTTCGTATTTTACAATTTTAAAATGTTAAACGATACATATAGATGCATGTGCCCAACATTTTCCAAGGAGAAGATAGTGGGATTTAATTGCAGTGAAAAGGTGAACTGATATAAAAGCTTCACCATTTTTTCACAAAAAGAAATTAATAACGTTTTTGATTAAAATTAATTCAAAAATATTTTAAAAATGTTTTATTTTAATTAAAAAAGTTTCTAAAAGAGGAAAAAATTCAAAATGAAGCAGTGTGAACACAAAGCTCATATTGCTTGAGAAGAGGACATATCAGCAAATGAATTAGAATGATGTCAATGTATGGAACCTTTAACCTTGTAAATGCGTATTATAGTGAATGTTAATTAAATCATGAATGGACACCTTATCATATGAGCCAAGTGGGAGAATGTAAATTATTTGTGTCTCATGTGTAATGTGTAATGTGTGTCATTTGGTTTAATTAATAATAAAAGAGGTTTTATGGTAATTGATGTTTCGCATTAACGGTAATTGACGTTTTGACGTTTTCATTATGGTAACGTTTCATATTAAAGGTAATTGACGTTTTGACGTTTTACATTATGGTAACGTTTTGCTTTAATGGTAATTAACGTTTTGCATTAATGGTAATTGACGTTTTAACATTTTGCATTATGGTGACGTTTTGCATTAATGGTAATTGACGTTTCGCATTAACGGTAATTGACGTTTTGACGTTTCACATTAATGGGAAGTTACTGGGAGTAATTTAAAACTCCGTAACTGGTGACGTGGTTCAGTTATATAAAGAAAAAATGGTGAGTCTCTGATTATGATTATCTCTCAGAATTCTCTCCTTCATGGTCTACCCATAAAAGTTGTATCAGATCCCTGTCATAGACGATACAAGAAAAGCAGAGGGTAAAGATTCAGAGAAATTATCTTCCATCATCAAAGTTCTTCCGCACTAATAGAGAAAGGTACACTCTTTTGTGAGAATCATGATCTCTAAAGATCGTGTATCATGTTCTTGAATGTAGAATATTGAACATGAATTATTGAATTGCTTATGAATTACTTACATAGGCAACTATAGTATATTTTATATTAAATTTATTTGATGTGATTCAAATCTTCGTGTAACGTAATCCTAATCGTTAAAAAGTTATAGGTTATATTTAATTTGATAGATGTAATCCTAATTGTTAAAGAGTTATATGTTATATTTAATTTGGTAGGTGTAATCCTAATCACTAGAGAGTCAATGGTTAGACTTAGCGTTATATGAATATTTGTTTGATGTGATCTCGATGCTTAAAAAACTATAGTATGTTTTATATTAAATTTATTTGATGTGATTCAAATCTTCATGTAACGTAGGGGTGTTCATAAACCGATCCAAACCGATTCAAACCGCAAAAACTGAACCGAAAAATCGAGAACCGAAATAATCGAGAACCGAAAACTGAAAAATCGAAAACTGAAAAAAACCGAAAAAATTTACTGGATTGGATCGGTTTTCGATTTTGATGTTGAAAACCGATCCAATCCAAACCGAACCAAACTTTTTTTTTGACCAAATTATACCTATCCCAAATAATAGTCGGCCCAAAGTTTTAAACCCACCCGTGCGTTAGCCCATTAGTTTTTTTTTGGTATATAGCCCATTAGTTTTAAACCCACCCAAAGTTCTAAACCTAATCCATCCAAACTCACCAGTGGCATCTGAGTCTTGCCATCCTCTCAGTCTCTCACTCTTCTCAGTCACTCACGCTCTAGCACCAGTAGCATATCTCTTTCTTCTCAAAAATCAACGTTTGTCTCTTCCGTTAAACATATAACAAAGGTACTGTAACACTTGATTTTATTTGCATCAAGGGCATGATAAAGGTATAGCAAAGCAGATTTCTAAATTTCTTCCCGTTATTCGTGTGATGAAGCAATAGTATTCACCTTTGGATCTATGTGTAAGAGTTAAGATGTTTTGGACTGATTGATCCTACCTGCCATAAAATCCGTACACCAACTTTTGATATCCACAAAATTGGAAGAAATATACTGCTGAATGTCATTGGTATATTCACTATTCTGATCAACGTGTAGATCTTATAATGATGTCAGATGATTGATTTTGGGACGAACTCTGGTCTCTTTGAGCCTTTAACTGATGTACAAGACATGTGAACCAATTCTGATCAACGTTTGAAATGTTTTGAAACATCGTCATTTTTTTCTGAAAATAATTCTTTTAAGTTTTGCCTTTTTGGCTTTTCAAAAAACTGAAAACTGATCCAATCCAAACCAAAAAAAATTGGATCGGATTGGATCGGATTTGAAAAAAAAATCAAACCGATCGGATGATGTAATGACCAAACCGAAGGAATTGGATCGGATGGTTTTTTGCTTCAAAACCGATCCAATCCAGACCGCGAACACCCCTAATGTAACGTAATCCTAATCGTTAAAGAGTTATAGGTTATATCTAATTTGTTAGATGTAGTCCTAATCGTTAAAGAGTTATATCTTATATTCAATTTGGTAGATGTAATTCTAATCCCTAGATAGTCATAGGTTATATTTAATTTGGTAGATGTAATCCTAATCCTTAAGAAATGTTAGGATGTTTTCATATATTATATGTAACCCTTAGGGTATTTAAATAAAATTATTTTAAACTCTAGAAATTAATTGGATTAATTATTGGATTTTGGATTTACTCTAATAGATGTGAATATTTGAATTATAACATGATGATTGGATTTGGATTTTACTCTTGAAATTCTAATTTCGAAAATTACGATATGATGATTGGATTTGGGTTTTACTCTTTGAATCTTGATTTAGAAAATTATGATAAGATGATTGAATTTGGGTTTTACTCTTTGAATTCTGATTTAGAAAATTATGATATGATAATTGGATTTGGGTTTTACTATTTGAATTTTGATTTGGAAAATTATGATATGATGATTGGATTTGGGTTTTACTATAGTAGATGTTGAATATGAATATTATGATATTCTTGGCTAATGGATTTGGAAATTATGATGATATTTGTAACATCCCGGGCGCTGACGAGGGCGGGGAGTGATCGCCGGTGCGCAAGGGCACGGACAAGGAGCGGCTCCTGGCAGGCTTCCAGCGATGGGGGTACATGAATGAATCGAATAACACCGGAAAGAGAGGGATTCCAGAGACTGTGCTGGTATGGGACAGTACAGTTGGGAATGGCTTATAAGAATTAATTGGTACTACCTATACTAACAAGATGCATCTACTTTTCGGTAGCCCGGATCGGAAGAACTCCACAGTTAAGCGTGCTTGACTTGGAGCAATTATAGGATGGGTGACCTCCTGGGAAGTTTCCCCGGGAAGTGTGCGAGTGAGGACAAAGCACGCTGAAAAGTCTCGTGTTAGTGTGTGGGGACAGTCGTTAATCCTTGCAAGTTGCCAGGCGTTACAAGTGGTATCAGAGCAGGGCCTCTCATCCAGTACGGTGTGGTTCGAGGACGAACCAGGCGGAAGCTAGTGGGCATGTAACATCCCGGGCGCTGACGAGGGCGGGGAGTGATCGCCGGTGCTCAAGGGCACGGACAAGGAGCCGCTCCTGGCAAGCTTCCAGCGATGGGGGTACATGAATGAATCGAATAATTCCAGAGACTGTGCTGGTATGGACAGTACAGTTGGGAATGGCTTATAAGAATTAATTGGTACTACCTATACTAACAAGATGCATCTACTTTTCGGTAGCCTGGATCGGAAGAACTCCACAGTTAAGCGTGCTTGACTTGGAGCAATTCTGGGATGGGTGACCTCCTAGGAAGTTTTCCCGGGAAGTGTGCGAGTGAGGACAAAGAACGCTGAAAAGTCTCGTGTTAGTGTGTGGGGACATTTGTTAATCCTTGCAAGTTGCCAGGCGTTACAATATTGAAATATTGAATTTGGAAATTATGATGATATTGAAATATTGAACTTGGAAATTATACTATCGTAAACTACTTGAGGAAAATTTTCAATTATGAGAATTGTTACAAGATTGAATTGATTGTATGTGATTAAATAAATTAATCACAGAACTCGCATTTTAATCATTTAATTCCAGTGATTTACGTGATATAATGTCTGTGATAAATCCATCAAAACCTTACGACAAGCTGCGTTTTGCGTATTTCTTTCTTGTTATTATAATACCCCATATTTTTATTAACTTTAACCTTATTCCTTTTAGTTAATTTGAGGAGCTCAAACTTTTAAGTTTCGAGGACGAAATTTCTTTTAAGGAGGGTAGAATGTAATATCAAGCTTGAGTTTTCAAGCTTGGCGTAGGGATCCAGAGGTATTATTATTTGATTGGTTCAACTTTAATATGCAATTGAAAATTGTAATTGTAATTGTATGGTTTTGTTTGGTTCAACTTTGATGTAATCTCGATGCTTAGAAAACTATAGTATGTTTTATATTAAATTTAGTTGATGTTATTCAAATCTTCATGTAACGTAATCCTAATCGTTAAAGAGTTATAGGTTATATTTAATTTGGTAGATTTAATCTTAATCCCTAGAGAGTTATAGGTTATATTTAATTTGGTAGATGTAATCCTACTCCTTAAGAAATTTTAAGATGTTTTCATATATTATATGTACCCTTTAGGTTATTTAAATAAAGTTATTTTAACCTCTAGAAATTAATTGAATTTTGGTTTTACTCTAATAGATATGAATATTTGAATTATGACATGATGATTTAATTTGGATTTTACTCTTGAAATTATGATTTCGAAAATTACGATATGATGATTGAATTTGGGTTTTACTCTTTGAGTTTTGATTTAGAAAATTATGATATGATGATTGAATTTGGGTTTTACTCTTTGAATTCTAATTTAGAAAATTATGATATGATGATTGGATTTAGGTTTTACTATTTGAATTTTGATTTGGAAAATTATGATATGATGATTGGATTTGGGTTTTACTCTAGTTGTTGAATATGAAAATTATGATATTCTTGGATAATGGATTTGGAAATTATGATGATATTGAAATATTGAATTTGGAAATTATACTATTGGTAAACTACTTGAGGAGATTTTCCAATTATGAGAATTGTTAAAAGATTGAATTGATTGTATGTGATTGAATAAATTAATCACAAAACGCGCATTTTAATCGTTTAATTCCAGTGATTTACGTGATATAATGTCGATGATAAATCCATCAAAACCTTTCGATAAGGGACTTTTGTATCTTAATGCCTTTTTTGTTATTAAAAGTTATTTTTACATATTTTCTCATTCAGGATCCCAGACTCAAACATCGACTTTTGGAAATCCTGGTATGGGACAGTCAGGTTTTGGTGTTCAACGGGGTGGAAGTAGAGTTGCTAGTTACACACCAACAACTGAAACAGATGCAAAATTGGAGTTCATATCAGCCTTGCCTACTTACAAAGATAAAAGTCATGAGGAGCTAAGATGGGAGGACTATCAATTGGGAGATAAAGGTATTTTTTTATTTAATTATAAATAATTTGATAATCCTATCGGGTTTCATTGCACTATTGATGATCTTGACTTCTATTATATTTAATTAAAATTCAGGTGGACCACTTCCCTCTGCCCAGTCAACTGGTTTAGCAGGCTTTATTTCATCTACAACACAGGCAAATGCCTTTTCTCCTTCACCAGTGTTTGGTCAATCATCAGCCAATCCTTTCTCTAGCACAACACCATCTAATTCTAATCCATTTGCACCGAAGACTTCAACTTTTTCTTCTGGATGTGGAACTTCAGCTACTCCTGCCTTCAGTTCATCAGCTTTTGGTTCTTCAACATCAGCTACAGCACCTTCTATATTTGGCTCATCCACGTCTGTATTAGGAGCTAACACTTCTTCATCACCGAGCTTTGGACAATCTGCATCCCTGTTTAATCCTGCTCCTGCTCAGGGTACATCATCCCCATTTGGCACAAGCATTTTTGGAAACACCCAGTCATCCCCGTTATTTAGTTCTGCACTCCCTACAGTTGCACAGACAAGTTCTACTTTTGGACAGAATACCCCCTTTGGGCAGACTACATCTTTTAGTCAATCAAGCTTGTTTAATTCACCTTCTTCTGGGCTTGTTGGAAGCATTTTCTCAACTAGTGCACCACTCACTTCTAACAAT
>JAVKPL010007329.1:0-29061 GCA_032173675.1 Gastrolobium villosum
GGATACAAAAGAAGAGCGAACTTTTGGAGCTGATATCTCTAATAATGGGAGTTCCTCTAACCAGAAAAAGGAGATAAGGAAGGATCCTGAAAATACAGAGCTGATTAGCTCAGTTTCGAAAACCCTTCTGGGGGAACAAAAGGAGAACAAGGGGGGCAGCTCCTCTCTGCTCAGTAGCCCAGCAGCTAATGTGAAGCTCCAGTCTGGGGAAAAAAAAGCCACAGGTAAAAACAGACATAAAACTAAAGGGAAAGACAAGATCAATTCCTTTGTGTTCACCACTGCATCTCCTCAAAGTGGGTCTAGCTCCAAACCAATAGAGCTCCCTTCATCCAATAAGACAACTTGGAAGAGCAAACCAAGGCAAGAATCTCCAGCCCATACTATCATCATTAATAGTAAGGCTCAATCCAATGTGGAAACTGAAATAGAGCTTTGTTCCAAGATAGCTGCCACTCAGTCAACAAACATTGAGGGTGGTCAGGATGTTGGTGAGCTATGTGAGACTGTTGCCATTCCTGCAGAGATGGAAATTTCCAATTCGGGCAGTGAGGAGACCTCGTGGAAAGCTGAACCTCCAGATAGAGCTTCAGAAGATGGGATGGAGATGGAGAATCCAAACAGGGAAGATGCCTCTGAGCATAGGACACAAAGTAACCAGGTACTTTGTAAACCTGGGACCAATTTAGTTATTTAATGAATTGCCTTGTATGGAATGTTAGGGGTGCTGCAAAAAAGTCCTTTAAGACATCCCTAAGAAATTTCATCAAAAAGTATAGGATTGGCATGGTTGCCATCCTAGAGCCTAGGATCAGTGGTGTAGCAGCCCTGAAGAAAATAAAACAACTTGGTTTCAACCAGTATGTTCTAGTAGATGCTATTGGTTTTTCTGGTGGTATTTGGATTCTTTGGAAAGAAGAAAGGTTCAATATATCTGTCATAGAGAAATCTAATCAATTCATTCACTTGTCTTGTTCTGTTAATCATGGTCCTTCCTTTCATCTCACTGTGGTTTATGCCAATCCTAGAGAGGAAGTCCGTGATGAGCTTTGGACGGATCTGAGAAGAATCAGTGGTAGCATGACGGGACCCTGGGCCATGATGGGGGATTTCAATGAGATAGCTTCCTCAAAGAAAAGAGGGGGAGCCCCTGTGAATATTGCTAGATGTCAGAAGTTTTCCTACATGTTAAATGACTGCCATATGCTGGATCTGGGTTGTAGAGGCTCTAAATTCACTTGGAGGGGACCCAAATGGCTTCATCTTGATAGAGTCTTCAAGAGACTTGACAGAATTTGTTCAAATGCAGCTTGGAGAACCACTTTTGGAGATGCGGATGTTAGAGCTTTACCAAGACTAAACTCAGATCATAATCCTCTTCTTCTTTCTCTTTTCCCCAATGAGAACCAGTGGAAAGAGAGACCTTTCAGATTCCTGGTAGCTTGGCAGAGTCATAGCACTTTTGTTCACTTTCTCAAGTTTATCTGGAACCACCATACCAAGATTGTCACTTGCCTGGAAAACCTAATTGATCCGCTTAAATCTTGGAATAAAAGAGTTTTTGGTTGTATCCAAGTTAGGAAGGATTACCTTTTAAAAAGAATCCAAGAGACCCAGATTAACCACACCAACCAGCATGATATTGCCCAATCTGATCTTGATTTTGCTCTTCAGGATGAGTTGAATAGAGTTTTAGAACAAGAAGAAGCTCTTTGGTTTCAAAAGGCTAGATG
The DNA here is from genome assembly GCA_032173675.1 of Gastrolobium villosum. Taxonomy (NCBI): domain Eukaryota; kingdom Viridiplantae; phylum Streptophyta; class Magnoliopsida; order Fabales; family Fabaceae; genus Gastrolobium; species Gastrolobium villosum. The sequence continues at coordinate 1,734 of JAVKPL010007329.1, forward strand.
CAAATGGATTGAGGATGGGGATCGTAACACAAGATTCTATCATACAACTACCATAATTAGAAGAGCCAGAAACAAAATTTTAGAGCTCAAGAATGATGAGGGTCATATGGTTAGAGAAGAAGACAGCCTGAACAAGATTATTCATGATTTCTTCACTAATCTTTTTACTGAAGAAGATCACTCCAGACCTTGGGAAGTCACCAATACTTGCTGGCCTGCATTAGAGGAGACTGAGTTGACAACCTTGAAGGATCCTATCTCGGAATTGAGTATCAAGGAAGCTTTCTTCTCCATGAATGCTCTCAAAGCTCCTGGTCCAGATGGCTTCCCAGCTTTTTTCTTCCAAAAAAACTGGGATATTATGAAAAAGCAAGTGGTTGATTGTGTGCATCAGATTTGGGAGAAGCCGGATGAGGTGAAGGATCTAAATAAAACCTTTCTGGTTCTCATTCCAAAACTGGAAAAACCAGAAAAGATTAACCAATTTCGCCCGATTGCTTTGTGTTCTGTTCTTTATAAAGGTATCAGCAAGATTATAGTGAGCAAGCTGAAACCCCTTCTCATAATTGATTTCTCCTCAACAAGTCAGTTTCGTTCCTAAAAGACAAATCCAGGACAATATTATCATTGCTCAAGAGATGGTTCACTCTATGAATAGAATGAAGGGGAAAAGGGGATTCTTCACAATCAAAATCGACTTAGAGAAAGCCTATGATAGGATGTCTTGGAATTTTATATATAAAGTGTTGTCTGAGATAAACATCCCAGAATCTCTGGTGAATATCATAATGCAGTGCATCACTTCAGCTGAGCTTGAAATCCTCTGGAATGGTTCCAAGGCTGGTAGCATCCTTCCGAGTAGAGGTTTGAGGCAAGGAGATCCAATATCTCCCTACATTTTCGTGCTTTGTATGGAAAAACTGACACACTTGATTTCTGATGCAATTGCAAAGAAAGAGTGGAAGCCAATGGCAGCTGGTAGAGGTGGACCATCCATATCTCATCTCCTCTTCGCTGACGATTTGTTACTCTTTGGAGAAGCCAAAATTGACCAAATCAAGACAGTAATGGAGTGCCTCACAAAGTTTGGGATCATGTCTGGTCAGAAGGTGAGTTACCCAAAATCTAATATCTTCTTCTCCAAAAATGTTCCAATTGATGTTGCTAATGAGATAGTGAAGATTAGTGGTTTTGCTCAAACAAAAAACTTGGGCAGATACCTGGGATACAGAATGAAACATGGCCGGACTAGTAAACTTCACTATGGAGAGATCATGGATAGGGTTAACAATAGGCTCAATGGTTGGAAAAATCAGTGTCTATCTATGGCAGGTAGAGTGACTCTAGCAAAATCGGTCATCTCCACTATCCCTATGTTCCACATGCAAAACAGCTTATTACCTGTGGGTATTTGTGAAGAAATTGAAAAGAAGCAAAGGAATTTCATTTGGGGAGATACTGAGGTTCATAGGAAGCATCATGCAATCGGTTGGGAACACCTTCAACTCCCTAAAAACCAGGGTGGGTTAGGTATTCTCAATCTCCGCATCCAGAATGAAGCTTTCATCCAAAAGTGTGCTTGGAATATGGTTCAGTCTCCATCTCAGCTTTGGGTCCAAGTCTTGCTATCCAAATATGGCAGGAGAAAAGATATGCTAAAAGAGGTAGTTAGTAAACCTTATGATTCTCACTTGTGGAAAAGCATTTGTAAGGTCTGGCCTCAAATGATAAGCAATACTTCTTGGCAAATAGGTAATGGCAAGAAGATTGATTTTTGGAAAGACAATTGGACTGGTCTCAGCCCAAACCTCCTTGCTCATACTCATACCCTTCCTTCTCAAGAGGTCTTGGATTTAAAGATTAGCAACAGTTTTTCCCTTTCTGAAGGAGGCTGGAATGGGCATTATCTTGTGAACCATTTTGACCTTAATGTGGTGAACAAAATTCTTGCCATTCCTCATCCAGATGATGAAGCCGAGGAGGATAGCATAGCTTGGACTAACTGGAACCCTGGGCATTCCATAGTTAAGCTGGCATACAATAACTTGTTAGATTCTAGCAATTCTTCCCCCATTGACTGTTGGGACCGTATTTGGAAGTGGAAAGGCAAGGAAAGAGTCAAAATGCTTATCTGGAAAATGCTTCATGATAGAATGTTAACAAGAGAGTCAATATCAAAGTGGAGTGGTAGTTCCAATAAGTGCCCTTTCTGCCCTGAAGTGATTGAAGATTGCCTTCATGTGTTTAGAGATTGTTGGAAGGCAAGAAAGTGCTGGTTGTTGCCCATGTTGCACCCTCTTCCACCAAGTTTCCTCACTGTGATTTCTTTTAGGGAGTGGATGATTCTGAATCTCACTTCAAACAACAGCAACCTCAAGGATTGGAGAGACTCTTTCTTTACCACTTGCTACTTTTTGTGGTTATGGAGGAATAAGGAAATTCACGAAGAAGGTTTCCAGCGTCCTGAGGATCCTTCAAAGGCTATTGCTGTAGAAATTGAGGAAAATAGGTTCTGTTTGGCTAAGTTTAAAAAAACATTTTCAGGAACTTCTCACTCTCAACTTCCTACATCGTGGATTAGGCCTGCGGAGGACTTTCTGAAATTAAATGTGGATGGGGCTGTGCAAGGTAATCGGGCAGCTTGTGGTGGTCTCTTGAGGGATAGGAATGGATTATGGTGTGGCGGTTTCTCAGCCTTCATTGGCTCTTGCATTCCTCTGCATGCTGAACTTTGGGCTCTCCTTTATGGACTTGATTTCGCCTGGAAGCATGGCTGGAGGAAACTAGTGTTGGAAACTGATTCTTCTCAAGCGTTTTGCCTTCTTACCAATCATGGTAATGATACTCGAAAGCTGCCATTGGTAGCTAAGATTCGAGTCTTTTTAATGAAAGAGTGGACTATCTTATTGAATAAAATTCCTAGGAGTAGCAACACCTGTGCGGATTGGATTGCGAAGAAGGCTTTGGATGATTCCTTTGGGCTCAAATCAATCTCCTCCCCTCACAGCGATCTGTTAAATCTTCTTGCTGCTGATCTTTTGGATCCGGGTCTGAATAAGGTGGCTGCTAGGAGAAATACAGGATGATGCTTGTTCCTGGCTTTCTGCTAGTGTTTGATGTTTTGTTTTCTGCTGTTTCTTGTTCTGTTTTTTCCTTCCTTCTTGTTTGCTTTTCTTTTATTTTGTGGGGGCATTGCCCCTTGCTGTAACCAAAAAAAAAAAGAAATTACATAATAACTATCACTGCCTAACTGCTCTAAGTGGAAGACAACCGCTCAATGTGAAAAATAACTGAAGGATATACAATTTAAAATAAATAACTGCCTAAAGGAAATGTTATCTAACTCCTAATAACTATTATTGCAATATGGTTTGTATCATTCTCTTCCCTTTCAAAAGAACCTTGTCCCTAAGGTTCTCGAGCTCCTCATCGAGAAGTGTCTTTCAGTCCGGTGGGTATGATTGTTCATCCAGGAGCAGGAGGGAGGATGGGTTTTGGCATCTGTGTCCGCGCGTGAAATGCTCATCACAATTGAAACACAATCCCTAGTAAAGATGTGTTTTCATTTCTTCAGCAGACAAGCGGCGAACACCGGAAGGTAGGTTCAACGCAAGCTTCAATTATGTTGGTTGGTTTGAGAGCTTGAACTTCACGCCGAATATGAGGTGTAAGGCCAGAAATGAAGTTACGAAGGAGAAATTCTGGTGGTAAATACGAGGTTTGGTTGGCAAGGGATTCATAGTGGGCAATGTAGTGGGAAACGGTGCCGGGATGTGTAAGAACCTCCACCGCTAATTAAGATAATTAATGAATTAATTGTGATAATTAGGAATAATTTCATAATTGACCATAATAATTATTATGAGGCTTTAATAATTATAATTAGTGGGTAAGAATGATGAAAGTCGCTTTTCGGAAGAAAAGTGCAGATACCGGTTCTGCTAGTCGGTATTAATGCGTACCGAAAAAGTATCCCGGAAAATTATTATAAGTGCATGATAATTACTAGAATAATATGTAGGACTTGTAAAACGAGTTTCAAGTCAAAATAATGAAATCTGATGCCAGAACTGATACTGGCTATGGAAAAGCGCGTGCCGAAAAGGTGCTCAGAAAAATAACATAAAAATATGATAATTCTTGTAAAATCGAGTAGGTTAAGATTCCAAAGTTTGGGATTAAAATGCTAAGTGTAGCAATTAAAGCTAATACTGTGTGTTTTGATGTTTTGGCTATAAATAGGCCATTTAAGGCACAAAACCCTAGGTGGCTGTTATTCTCTACGTAGAGGGTGGCTGCTCAGTTTTCTTAAACACTATTTCATGGCTTCTTCTCCAAGTTTTGAGCTTTGAGGACATTTCTTTTACCATTTCTTCTCCTAAACACTTGAGATGAGTGAGAGTGAGCATTGGGAGGGTGTTGGTGGCCTTGCTTCTGAGTGTTGGGGCTGTGTTGGGGTTGCTAAAGGGGCTGAGTTGGTGGTTTGTAGTGTTAGGGCCTTCTTCTTGGCTTGTGAGCTTCAAAGTGTCAACCTTTGTGTAGAAAGGACCCACCTTGTTGTGCATTTTCGTGCACCCTTACAAGTCTGAACCTTGGAGTTGGTTGTGAGCTCCAAGAGCACCTCCACTTTCTGTTTCAAGCCTTTGGTGAGTTGTACCAACCTTGATCATGTGTTTTAATGGGTTAAAGGTGTCATCTTTGCATGTAAATGGGTTAAGTAAGTAACCAACTGATATGTTAACCTAAGAGGGTATAAAAATGCATGCTTTAACGTGTTGAAGTGTTAAAAATGGAACCTTGGAAGGATATCTTCGCGAAATGCAGAAACTGCATTCTGTCGCGAAATATCCGGATATTTCGAGTGAGATATCCGGATATTGGATATCCTGATATTTGAAGTGAGATATCCGGATATTGAATATCCTGATATTTTGAGGGCGATATCCTGATATGGGATATCCTGATATTTCGAGTGAGATATCCGGATATTGGATATCCTGATATTTCGAGTGAGATATCCGGATATTGGATATCCTGATATTTTGAGGGAGATATCCGGATATTGGATATCCGGATATTGGATATCCTGATATTTTGAGGGAGATATCCGGATATGGGATATCCTGATATTTCGAGTGCGATATCCTGATATGAGATGTCCTGATATTTCTAGTACGATATCCTGATATGGGATATCCTGATATTTCGAGTGAGATATCCGGATATTTGATATCCTGATATTTGGAGTGGGATACCCTGATACGGGATATCCTGATATTTCCAATGAGATATCCGGATATTCTGGGATTTCGAAGAACAGTAGCTTTACTGTGCATATAGTAAGCAACTGGGGGTTTGTGGACCCTAGATTAAGGAAGTTGGGCTTCTGTAATTAATGAACTAAGTCAGAATCAAGCGATTAAGGGCTTATGGCTTGTATGAAGCCTTAAGACGTAAAACGTAAAGGAAAGGCGTTGTCTTTAAGTTGTACGCTTGAGATGCATGATTATTGATATAGTATTGGTCCATAACAGATTGTGATTCTGCGGTGTTTGGACTTTGAGCTGTGGATTCTTGGCTTTGGGTGTTAGCTTGCAAGGTAAGCTTTCGTGTCCTCGGTTTAGCCATGTTGTGGTTCCACCATGTTCCATGGGGATATGGTATATGCATGCTGTGTTACATGCTTTTGAAAATATGAAATGTTGATTGAACTTTACATGTAATGGCTTTTAATATGCATGTGTTGTTCCATCTGGACGGTAAGCCTGAGTATGTGGCGTCATACAATACGGTGATCCGGGGTGGATGCAAGTGGCGTCTTGCACTATATGTAGGAGATAGACGTATTCCTGCATTTCTCTGGCCAGTAGAATAGTATTGACACACATGACATAATTATCTGCTGCATTGCATTGTTTTAGAACTGATGATGATGAACTGCTTTTAAACTTATATTGCACATGTTAGTGAGCTTGGGATGGAAGATCCTTGAGGACCCCTTGTCTTACTGAGATTTCTTGTTTAGAGATCTCACCCCACGTTTGGGGAATGCTTATTTCAGGTTCAGGTAGTATGGGGGCTGATGTCTCTGGTGGCAAGAGGCCAGAGCATGACTGATGATTATTGTTATGACTGCTTGTTGATAGCATGACTGGATTGGATGTTGTTTATGTTTTCTGCACCTTTATTATTATGCTTTTGATGTTGAGACTGATGTTGGGCTTGTTGCCTTAGTTGTGTGAGCATGGGGTTTGTCCATGTCACTTTATGTTAGCACTTTGAGCTGAGTTGTATAAACTGTTAGTTGGTCCGGTCTACGTGTTGTAGTTCCGTGACTAGAGACTTATGCTTATGATATTTATTTAGTGAGGTATTTCAGTTAGTTGTTTTATTGCAATTACATACAGGCAATGTTTTTATTAACTGTTAATAAGCAAGTTGGTAATGATAATGGCATCATAATTGAAAAGAAAAAGATATTCCGCATTTTTAATTAAGCGCAGCTTAATACGATAGTATGATAACATTACCGGATATATACGGGGTGTTACAGGATGGGTCAATTTGGCAAGTGCACCCATATGATCAGTGTAAGGGGAATCACCAAAGCGTGTTTCAAAGGTATAAATGAAATGCTCCTAGGAGGGGAAAGGATAGTTAGTGTGCATCCATTGGAACCATGCCAGTGCAGGGCCATCCATGTGGAAAGAAGCAATCTGTAGTCGTTGAGGGGGAGGGGTGTGATGAAACTCAAAGAACTGTGTAGCTTTAAAAATCCATCCGGAAGGGTCATGACCATCGAACCTTGGGAAATCAAGTTTGAAGGGTTTGGGTTGGACAACATTGGTATAATGAGTAGGATCACGTGGCGGAGGAGGGGGGAGGAGGAGGAGGAGCGGTCAAGGTGAGTTGGTCCAATCGTCCCATGATGGTGGTAAGGGCAGTCTGGATATCATGGAGATGATGGGTAGTCTCAATAGATTTTTGGTTGAGTTTGGTGATTCGTTGAGCAGATTTAGTGGAAGTGTCACAGAGTTGGGTTATTTGGGAGAGGGCTTGCTTTGAGTTGTCGAACAATTTTTGAATTTGGGTGTTGTGGTGTTCTTGTGTTTCTTCGAATTTGCGGAATCTTGTACCTTCAGCCATGGGAAGATAAGTTGCTCAATGAAAGCACCAAATGATAGGTTCCTTTTAGCAAAAAGGATAAGCTTAGGAAAACTAAAACGTACAACAAGATTTGGCAATTCTGATGCTTTTTCCATTAACTCATGAACTTCTTAAATAGAAATTACATAATAACTGTCACTGCCTAACTGCTCTAAGTGGAAGTCAACGGCTCAATGTGGGAAATAACTGAAGGAAATACAATTTAAAATAAATAATTGCCTAAAGGAAATACTGTCTAACTCCTAATAACTATTACTGCAATAGGGTTTATATCACATTAAACCCTTATTATACACCCAATGTAAAATGATCATGTTCCTAAATTAATTTGTAGTTTTTTTATGGGAAATGTTATACTTACTACCTTTTTTCTTACTACCAACTCTTAAACGTTGATTTTCGTCAATCTAACAGTTATAATATATTGGGTCACATTTATTAATTAATTATTAATTCTAATAAATTATAATCGTTAGATTGACTGAAATCAACTGTTAAGATTTGGTAGTAACAGTTCCTAAGAAAAAATAATAATAATTATAACTTTTCCTTTTTCTCATAAGTCATTAATTTGTAATTTAATTTTAATTTATAGTTAGTCATGTAGCACCGCTCCCTTTGTTGATGGATTCTCTCCTATCTAATTTTAATATGATCATATTATGTGATGAATATGAATCATTTAATAACATTGGCCACAATTTTAATGATAAAATTTAGAAAACCAAAAGAAATAAATATTCAAATTAATTGTTAATAATGATCAAGTCATGTTAAAAATAAATATGAGAGCATTGAAAGCATCCATTTGCCTATTCTTTTAAAATTTTCTCTTTTAAGTTAAATAAAATAACAAATAATAAACTCTCAACATTTGTATTCAAGGTTTTATAACTAGATAATTTATTTTGTACATTTTTATTTGGGAAAGGTTATACTTATTTTTTTTCTTACTACCAAATTTTAACCGTTAATTTTCGCTAATCTAACTATTACAATTTATTGGAATTTTATGATTAATTAATAAGTGTCATCCAATAAATTATAACCATTAGATTAACGAAAATCAACGGTTAAGATTTGATAATAACAAATAGTAAGAAAAGTAGATAGTAAGTATAACCTCTCCCTTTTATAATTTAATTAAATTTTAAACAGCTTCATATAATTTTAAAGAATTCAATAGGATTTTTATATTTCTATTTTTGATAATTTAATTAAATTATTAATTAGATGTTTATTAATTATAAAATTATAATTAGGTTCTTATAATCTATAATAATAGTACAGAATAGATTCTATAGCTATAATCCCTTTATATTTTTAAAAATTTAAAAGTATAAAAATGAAGTAAAAAAATTCAATTACGAAAAGAATTTAAAGAAATCTGTACAGACTCTCCAATTGTCGTTAGGATTTTTCACCACAACAACATTTGCAAGCCAGGTTGTATATTGTACTTTACGAATAAACCCGGCTTCCAGCAGTTCCTTCACATATTCCTCCAGAACTTGTTTTCTTTCTGGTCCTAGCTTCCTTTTCTTCTGAGAAACTGGTACATATCCGGGATAGACTGCCAACTTGTGGCAGCAAAAGGTTGGGTCTATGCTGGGAATCTCTGATGACTTCCATGCAAAGACATCTATGTTGCTTCTAAGAAACCCGACTAACTGTTCCTTGATGTAGGGGTCTATGGTCTTACCAATTCGGGTAAATTAACCAGGCTCTTTCCCCAACACAAGGTCTTCTAGTTCCCCATCCGGTTCTGACCTGGGGATCATTTCTTCTTTCATATCTAGCTCGACCACATTGACGGGTTTCCCTGAGTGGGGAGGAATTGTCTTTTCGCTGGCTTTATCCCCCGGACGTATCCGGGGTGGACTGAGGTGTCCGCCTTCATTTGCTTTAAAAGTGTCGAAATAGCATTCTCTGGACTCCTTTTGATCCCCACTAATGGTAATTACTTCATTCTTATTGCTCACTATCTTAATCTTCTGGTATTTCGTAGAGACCAGCATGTCCCATTGGTGTATGGTTGGTCTTCCCAGAATGATATTGTGTTCTGATGGGAAGTCGGCTACTATAAATCTGACCCGTTCTGATTTGAATGCATCCTTTGTTACCAGGGTCAACCTAAGATCTATATAGCCCTTAGGAGGTGTATTCACTCCATTAAAAGCTATTAAGGTTGTTTTGCAGGGTTTGAGGTCCTCCTCGTCAAGGTTCATCTTTTTGAAAGCACCCCATAGTATAATGTCAACACTACTTCCTGCATCTATGAAGATCTTTTTAACCCTGCAATTCACCAGGGTTCCAGTAACAACCAGCCCATCTACATGTCCTGGCAAAACGCCTTGCATGTCTTCCTTTGTGAAGTATAGGAGAGGAGGGTTGTAACACCTCGTGTTAACCCGGTTTGTTAACATGTCATCGTATTAAGCTACGCTTAATTAAAATGCGGAATAACTTTTTCTTAATTCAATTATGACGTCATTATACTTAGCCAAGTTGATTACTTAATCAATTTCATAAAATATCGCATGTATGTAAATTGCAAGACAACTAACTGAATACTTCATATATAAATATTAAAGTGAATATCTAAAGTCACGAATCTACAACACGTAGTCCGGACAATATCCTGATACATTAATCAACTAATGTCTGAAAACATAAAGACAAGTCAATGTGGCATGGACAATCCCCATGCTCACCAAATAAGGCAACAATGCCCAACAAGTCTCAACAGCAATACTAGTAACTTGAAGCTAAAAACATAAAAGCAGTAAACAGCATCCAGCATCAGCTCATAACAGCATATCATCAAAATCAGCATAAAACAAGCATCAACTAAGCTCTGGCCTCCTACCACTAGGAGTCTCAACCCCTGGGTTCCCTGAACCTGAAATAAGCGTCCCCAAACGTGGGGTGAGATCTCTAAACAAGAAATCTCAGTAAGACAAGGGGTCCTCAAGGATCTTCCACCCCAAGTTCACTTACATGTGCAATATAAGTTCCAAAAGCATTAATTTCCATTATAAGTTCCAAAAGTATGCAGTGCAACAGATATTCATGACATGTGTGTTATCACTATTCTACTGGCTAGAGAAAATGCAAGAATACGTCTATTACCCACATAGTAGTACAAGGAACATCGCTTGCACCTCACCCACAGCCTCACCATGTCGTATGCGTCACATGCTCAGGTTTACCGTATAGGTGGACCCATATGCATATCATAAAAGCACATTGCATATAAAAGCTCAACAGCATTTCCAAAACATCAAAAGCATGTAACACAGCATGCATATAACCATTCCCCATGGGACATGGTGGAACCACAACATGGCTAAACCGAGGATACAAAAGCTTACCTTTTAAGCAATCAATCCAAGCCAAGAGTCAAAACAGCTCAAGTCCAACATAGCAGATCACAATCTGATTTAGGACCAGCAGTCGTATCAATACTCAAAGCTCATAAACATAAGCATAAAGACTACGCTTGTTCCTTTTACGGTTTACGTCTTAAGACTTCCCACAAAGCCACAAGCCCTTAACCCCTTAGTTTCTGACTTAGATAATTAATTCCAGAAGTACCACTTCATCAACTAGGGTCCATAAACCCATAGATCAATTCTGTATCAACAGTACCTCACTGTTCATCGAAAACCCATAATATCCGGATATATGTCGGGGGCATATCCGAATATCGATATTCGGATATCTCACTGGCCATATCCGGATATCAATATCCGGATATCCAGAACCCATGTCCGGATATCAATATTCGGATACTTCTCGACCATATATCCGGATAGTTCACGACAGAATGCAGTTTCTGTATTTCGTGAAGATATCAACTAAAGGTCCATAAATCGGTTGGTTACTTGTTTATTAAATAAACATGCCAAGACATCAACTTTGACCACCAAAAACTCATGATCAAGTAAGGGAACTTACCCGAGGTTCCAAAACAGCAACTCAAGTGCTCATGGAGCTCCCAAATGGTCCCTCAAAGTTCTGACTTTGACCCAAAATGAAAATGACAACAAGACTTGGTTTTTCCTTCACAAAGCTTGCTCCTTGAATCCTCCAATGGCATGAAGAAAGGATCACACCAATGGGAACACCAACTCAGCCCACAAACCCCTTACACAGATGCAAAAGGTTCAGAAAATGCACTCTCACACCCTCACAATGATAGCTATCAAGTGTTTACAAGAAGAAAAGAGAAGGATCAATGCAAAAGGTGCCAACTTTCTCAAGAAATGGTGGAGAAGGCCAATGGAACAGTGACAAGCTGCTCAGCCTCTTCTCAAGTCACGTAGGAATGCATACTAAACCTAGGGTTTTGTGCAAACATGCATATACATAGTCATTTACGTTTTAATCGCGCGGTATTAGCATTAATAGCTACGCAAAACATTTTAATCCCAAACTTTGGAATCTTAACCTACTTATTTTTCTAAGATTTTTCATATTTTTATTTTATTTTTCGAAGCACCTTTCCGGTATGCGCTTTTCCATAGCCAGTACAGTTCTGGCACCAGTTCTCATTATTTTGACTTGAAACTTGTTTTACAAGTCCTACATATTATTCTAGTAATTATCATGCACTTATTATAATTTTTCGGGATACTTCACCGGTACGCATTTATACCGGGTAGCAAAACCGGTATCTGCGCTTTTCGCCCGAAAAGCGACTTTCAGCATTATTACCCACTTACTATAATTATTAAAGCCTCATAATAATTATTAGGGTCAGTCATGGAATTATTTCCAAATTGTCACATTTATTTAATTAATCTCCTTAATTAGCGGTGCGGGTTCTTACAAGGGTCAGGTTTGCTGGGGTCCTCCTTAAATTTAGGACGGTCTCGGATTGAAAGTACTTCTTTTAAATACTTTCATCTAGCACTTATAGTATCTCCTCCTCCTCCTCCAAGGGCTCCACTGATTACGTTACAATCGAACTCTGCTTCTGGGAACTCATCATTGTTGGAATCATCTTTTTGGTTCCTACCTTCTTTCTTTTTCTTCTCAGGTACCAGACTTTTACTCCTTTTCCGGTTTCCAGCCTTTCTTTTATTTCTGGACCCTTGAGTTTTGATCAAATATTAGCGTAACTTGCCTTCTCTGGCAAATTTCTCCACAGCATCTCGGAGATCCCAGCATTGATCAGTATTGTGGCCAGGACCATCATGGAAAGCATGGTGTTTGGATTTATCCAACCCCCCTCTATTGAATATAGACTAGGGTCTGTCCACTTTTTTCATCTCCGTCAAAGCCACTTCCCTCCAGATTTGAGAGCGCGAGGCATTCAACGGTTTGTACTTTTCGTACCTCCCTACCCGGCTTTTGGCATCCAGATTCCTGCCTTCGGAGTCTTTCTTTTTATTGCCATGTCGATCCCTTTCTCTCGGGATTTCTCTTTTTCCTTCTTCTAATAACACATTTGCTATCTCCATTTGTTCAAGTTCCAAGTATTTCTTGGACCGAGTTCTGAACGCTTCCAATGTCCTCACATGGTCTTTATATACCGACTTGGCCAGTCTAGATGATCCATCCAGGCCGGCCAAAATGAGGTGAACATGGAAATTTTCTTGCAAACCTGGCACTTGCAAAGCTGCATCTTTAAAGCTGCTAAGGTATCTTTGGAGAGTTTTTCCGGGTTGTTGTTGTATCTTACCAAGTGTGAGTTCATATTTCGGATGTTTTTTACTGGTTGCGAGATTCAGTAGGAATTTTTGTCCAAATTCCTCAAAAGAGCCAATGGAATTGGCTGGGAGGGTGGAGAACCATGCCTGGGCTGACCCAGTCAAAGTTATGGAAAAAATTCGAGATATAAGAGGTTCGTCAATGCCTCGGATGTACATATCCGTGTCAAATGCATCTATGTGGACCTGTGGGTCCTGACTTCCATCATATTTTAGGAGGCGTGCCGAATCAAAATCTTTCGGGAAAGGGGCGTTCAGGATTTCCCCAGTAAAGAGGCTGTTATTGTACTGCCCCATCTATATTTTCTCCTGTAGCCACCGGGCTCCAAACGCCCTCTAATGATCTATGCATTCTGGTTGGAATGCATTCTATCCCGGTATAACTGCCTATTGGCTTCTGCTGAAGCGTTCTGGGTCAAAGTTTGCAATGTTCTCCAGGTTCGGGTTCGATGTGCTCACAGGATTGGGCCTTTCATGATTTGCTACCTCAGTAACCTGGTTTGATGATCAGGGTTGCGATTCCCTTCACGACCATTAGCATCCTGGTCTTCGGTTCCTCTCGCCCCAGGTCTTGTCGTCCCCTTCAAGCGCTGCTCTAGATCCTGCATTATCCTTGCATTTTCTTCCTGTATCCTCTGGAAGTCTTCTTTTTGTTGGAGATTATTTCGATTCTCCATCTCTTCCATTCGCCGCAAAATTGCAGCAAACACATTTTGAGCCAATCGAGAATCAGGATCCGCTGAATGGGCGACGTGTGCAGCTAAATCCCCAGGATGTTGAGGGGGATTGTTCAGAATTGGAGCCACAACTTGGTTGCGAGGTGCCGGAGTGGAGGTCATGTCTGATATGTCCTCACTGATATAGACATGATCATAATCTACATTGTTTTCAGGCTGGTTTTGAGGTTGATTTACCTCTTCCATGACTGGATCCAGCGGCTGATTTTGATTTTGGGGTGGCTGCTGGCTATTGCTCCTTGTACGGACCACCATCCTTAGTCAGAAATGTGGGAATATCAAATTCAAGGGTTGTCAATGAAGAGACGAAGATGTCTTTGAGACAGAGATGTCCAGCCTAATGGACTGGTATGTTGATCTTGGATCTAATGCCCTCTCCAAGGTATCTATGAAGAGATACCCTTGAGTCAAGCATATCACTGTGCACAATAGACTACTGACGACGTTAGCCAAGGGGGTGTGTGCGCACAGTGACAACATAACAGTAAGAGAGAGTGTACCTTACCTTTAGGGTTTACCTTTAACTTATAGAGGTTTTACCTGTGGGCAATGTGGATGGGCCTTTAGTGCCCCTGACAATTGCCCAGGCTTGCTTGCTATGCTGTCGTATTAGGATTAGTATGCTTGATGGATATCTATCCATGATTATATTAGATTTGAAAATTAGATTGCCCCTTATTGGGTCTGGCGTTCTACGGGCCCTTTATGCGGGTCCAAAACACTAGGGGTGGCAATACGTGTTGGCCCGGCCCGCCACCAACCCGCCAAAAGTGGGTTGGCCCGCCCCGTCCCGCCCCGTTTTATGGTGGGCTGACGGGTTGGCGGGTCAACCCGCTTAAAAAATAAAAAAATAAAAAATATATTATATTTTATAAATATTATAATATTACTTATTTTCATATCACATTCCCCGTAGTTTTTTTCCCAATCTTAAGTCTAAATGTATGCTAATATTTAGTTAGATATTCTTTACAAACTTGTTTTTATCTCCATACAAAAATTACATTTGTCACAAATAAAGTTTTTCTTCTATATCTTTTCTAGAGAGTAATAAGATAACAAAAAATTAGATATCACAAAAGTTTAAAAATAAATAAAATACTATCTAATAGTAAAAAAAAAAATTGACCCGGCGGGCCAACCCACCCTGACCCGCCTCCAACCCTTCTTGACCCACAACGCAACGGGCGGGTTGAGGCGGATTGATGGGTCGAAATATGTAACCCAACTCGTCCCGTTTTGGCGGGTTGACAGGTTGACCCGTCGGGTTCAACCCATATTGCCATCTCTACATAACACCACTAGGGGTGAAAGTGGGCTGGGCTGGGCCGAGCTTTGCCCCGTACAGCCCAAGCCTATGTCAAAGAATTTCGATTTGGCTCGGCCCGATAGCATAGTATGAGTCTAACTGTCAGCCTGTCTTGGCCCATTTATAAAAAAACAAATGGCCTGGCCCGGCTCGTTGGCCTGTTAATTTTTAACTTCCAAGTAGACTATGAATCAACTCCACAAAAGACTCAAATTTTATTGTTAAAATAAAATGACAATCTTAACATCCAAACAGAATCATGAATCACAACAATAACTAAAGAAGTCAATCCATACTATGTAAATTAAAATAACTACATAAATACAACACATCATAATGACTACAAAAGTAGCCAAAAACTTATCTTCATCTTTTCTCCCCTGCAAATACAATTCCAAGGTTTCATAAGTTGGCAAATAATTTGTAAATGTAGAAAAAAAAACAAGAATAAAGAATAGAAACAAAAAAAACCAAGATTAAGGAAACAAAAAAACCTTTTAATAGATTCACATAGGCAATCTCACGTGCTGAGATGTTGGTTCTTCCTATGTAAAATAAGGAGTAACTCTAGTATATTAAACAAATGGGCCAGCCTTGGAGGCTCGTGGGCCAGGCTTCATATATAACAATCTGGCCCAATTATATAATCAAACCTTTACACCAGCCCAAGCCCAACCTGTCAAGTAAAAAGGCCGAGCCAGATCAGGCCACTAATGGGTCGTGCTGTAGGCCCCTGTGGGCCGGCCCGACCCAGTTTCACCCCTAAACACCACTAATCATTTGGGATATTTAATCGATTAAGAGTCCTCTTAATCGATTAAAAAGAGAGATTTAATCGATTAAATCTTGAGTCAACCATTTTTACCTATTTTGACCATTTAATCGATTAAATATTCAAGTTAATCGATTAAAGAGGAGCAGATTGGTAGATAGTTCTGAGTAAGGGGTAAAATGATTATTAATTAATTAATGAGGGATAAAAGGGTCAAAAAGTCAATATATGTTTTTGTTGAGTATCAACACCTAATTTTTTTTCTTACATAAATATTTTTAATTTATAATATCCATTTTTCAAATATTCTTTCCTCATTCTTTATTTTAAAATGAATTAGCTGCACATAAATTAAAAAATATTAGAAGACTCTAATTATAATTAAAAAATTTACATACAGAAATCAAAAAAAAAAAAAATTACATCCTAAAATTTTTAAAAAAATGAATAAAATTATTTTGTTAAGATTGATAGAGTCTTCTAATATTAAACAAGTCAGGCCAAGCCAAGGTTAAAGCAAGTCAAGCCTTGGATCCTTGACAAGCCACCCAGCCCATTTACACAACTAGGTTCAACCCCCAACTCGCCATAATTAAAACAAATTAAGATTTAAACCTACTTTTATAAGAAAAGATGAGTTGATTGCTTATTTTGGAATGAGTTGGAACAATGGGGCAATTATCCGTTTTGCCATATAATCATGGGTTTAATGTCTGTCTCACGTTGTAGGAGATCATCTCTTACAAATACATAAAAGTGTGTGAAACCTATATTTCTTCTCTCTCTTCTATTCATATGACCTATATTCTTACATCGGTGTAAGAGTTAGAAGTTTTACATCCAATCTTGAGCATTGATCCTATTGTATCCAATGGCTCACATTATCAAGAAATTAGAGCCCTTAGATATAAATGAGATCAATGGACAAGATTGAGAGTGTAACTTACACTGGTGTAAAATGATCCTGACCCAATATATATATATATATATATATATATATATATATATATATATTGGGTCAGGATCATTTTACACCAGTGTAAGTTACACTCTTAATCTTGACTGTTGATTCCAATTATATCTAAGGGCTCTAATTTTTTTAGTAATGTGAGCCATTGGATATAAGTGAATCAATGGTCAAGATTGAATGTAAGACTTCTAACTCTTACACCGTTGTAAAATCTCCTGCCTCATATATATATATATATATATATATATATATATATATATATATATATATATATATGAGATAATTTTATTTCCTACAATATGAAAAACATCAAACTATATAATCATATAAGCCCTAAGTTTATATTTACTTTAGGTCTCGCATAATATTGAACCACCCCGCGATTGAGTGAATTCATGTGTACGAGGTGGTGCGCATGGCTAGAGCCCAAAGCACTTATTCTGTTTTACTGGCCTAGCTCGGGTTTCGAGTTTACAGGCCTGCCACGAGAAAGCAATCGCAATGGTGGGACCTGGGCTTTAGAAAAGGCCCAATTAATAAAGAAAGAACCTTATTATTGTACTGAGCAAGGCGCTGTTAAGAAAACGAAAAGCCCTCATAAAGTGAAGGAAGACTATTGATAACAGAAGAACAAGGAAAAGAGGGAAAGAAAATCCAAAATAGATGATTGTGATAAATTATCGGTCAGATATCTTTTTGGTATAAGAATATAAGTATCATTGCTGACAAAGATAACGCAAAGGCTGCAAAGGAACAACTGAAAAACCTCCGCAGTTTATTGCATAGGGATATATTTTACTAAAGAAATTTAACTTTCTATGAAATATAACATTCAAGACATATATCATCAAAAGAAATATTAAAACAAATGAATGTTTTTTTAATCAACATGCCAGGGGTACATTCCATGTGATTTTTTTTTCTTAATTTCTTCTTCTTTTCACTTTTATTTTTATTCTTTATATTTCTCCAATGTTAAATTTATTAAACTACTTATTTTGTCAAAAAAAGGAAAATGAAGAGCAATCTTATCTCAAAAGAGAAGTATAGCATAACGAAAAGTGAGTAATGTGTTATGGTTTCATAATAACATTTTTTTTTTGATAACATATAATAACATGTTTTATAATTTCTGCCAAGCATGCGCAACTTTTAACGAATATATATATATATATATATATATATATATATATATATATATATTTAGGATTTTATTTTTCTTATATTGCATCAGACAAGTTATTTTATGCAACACATAAAAAATGGATGAGACCCACTAAAAAAAGAGAGAGGAAATAAAAAAATGGATCCCACCCATTTTTTTTTGTGTGTTGCGTGAGACATCATGCAACATAAGAAAAATAAAACCCATATATATATATAGGGTTTATCATCTACAATTTAATATGACCACAAAAAATTTCCTACACACACAACATTTTGTGGGGTCCGCAGCAAAAAAAAACTCCGGCACGCAAAACGAATCTCTATAACATAACACAATCACTTTTCCTACAACATAACTCTTATAAAACCCATATATATATAGGGAAAATATTTTCTCATGATACATGATAATTCAATTCTCATATTGTGATCCTTCGATTTGCGTGCAAAGCTTTTCTTTACTTTTTCTTTTTTAATAAATGTGGGACCCACCAATAGTTGAGTCACAACATGAGAGAGTTGAATTCTCATGCGACAAGAGAAAATCAAATCCCATATATATATATGAGAAATGTTTCATTTAGAACCTCTTACAACCATATTTGATTTTCGCCAATCAACAATTATTATTTTCGCAAATTAAATTAATTAATTAATTATTAATTCGCAATAAATAATAACCGTTGATTGACGGAAATCAACCGTAATAAGATATGGTTATAAGAGGTTGTAAGTATAACCTTCCTATATATATGTAGGATGGATGAAAATCAACGGCTAGGATGGGCAGTTCGACTTATAAGTCTTACTCTAGAGTCAAATGGTCTATCTCCATATATATATATATATAATATCCTTTGACACCGGTGTCAAATTTGAAGTTTGACACCTTATCTGAGAGCCGTTACATCAAAAAAGATCAATGACTCAGATTTGTAAGTGTGTGATACCATTGATCTTTTTTTATCTAACAACTCTCAGATGAGATGTCAAACTTCAAATTTAACATCGGTGTCAAAGGATCCCACCCCATATATATATATATATATATATATATATATATATATGTATGAGGCAGGATCATTTTACACCAGTGTAAGTTACACTCTCAATCTTATCCTTTGATCCCATTTATATCTGAGGGTTCAAATTTTTTAGTAATGTGAGCATTGGATACAAGTGGATCAATGATTAAGACTGAGAGTAAGACTTCTAACTCTTACACTGGTGTAAGAATACCCTGCGTATATATAGTGTCAGGATCATTTTACACCAGTGCAAATTACACTCTCAATCTTTTCCGTTGATTCCACTTATATCTAACAGCTCAAATTTTTTAGTAACGTGAGCCATTAGACTCCTAACTCTTACACCAGTGTAACAATATCCTGCCCTATATATATATGGTAAAAGTAAACACTTCTACAGCCACTTTAGATAAGCTTATCTACAGCTGCCATTTTTAACTATGTTCTCCCGGGAGAACATAGTTATAACATTAAAGTTGCTCTTTTTTCTCTCTCCTCAGTTACTTTTCAGAACTTTTTTGCTGACGTGGAGAGAGAGAAAAGAGCAACTTTAGTGTTATAACTATGTTCTCCCGAAAAATGGCAGCTATAGATAAGTTTATCTAAAGTGGCTATAGAAATACTTTTCTCATATATATGGCGAGATATTTCTATACCAGTGTAAAAGTTAAAAGTCTTACACTCAATTTTGATCATTGATCTACTTGTATCCAATGGCTCATATTACTAAAAAATTTGAACCCTTAAATATAAGTGGGAACAATAGTCAAAATTGAGAGTGTAACTTACGTTAGTGTAAAATAATCCTGACCCTATATATATATATATATATATATATATATATATATATATATATATATAATTTAAATTTTAATTTGATTACGTTAACTTTTGTAATTTTATATTTCTAGTAGGTAATTCTTGAATCCTCATGATATAAGATTGCAATAAAGTCGACTATTTGGTTAATACAATAAGTGAATTTAAAAATAATTACTTATTCTCATTATTTAGTAGCTCTATACCACCTTTTCATACAAGGAGATGCGACTTCTCCTGCAACGAATTAACACTATACATTATGGATAATGGATAATACATAATTATAATATTAAAGTTGGTTTTTCTCATTCCGCCATATCATTCGATAGCCTATGAAAAGATAAATAAAATGTTATCAAAAAAAAAAAAAAGAGAAAGAAAAAAAAAAAAAACAGATCTTAAAATTATAACTAACATAGTTATTGATGTTATACTGTTTATGCAACAAATCTTCAAGACAATACTCCCAATTTTCTTTGGCTCAGACGTAGAGAATTAGGATTGAGAGCTTACAATAAAACATTATAAGAAGTAGTGCTTTACAAAGTTATGCACACTGGAAAATTTTTTTGTTAATGTAATCATGAGGGAGTTCTCCAATGAAGCTCAATTTGAACCCGTCCATTTCTTGAGTCAATAAGATTATATTTCTCGTTGATTCTTTTGTTGGTAACAACATCAGATAAATTTATATCCACATAACCCAGAGTTTCCTGATAAGAACATATGGTTGAAAACCATTAGTTATCTCCTCATTGAAGTGAAGGCAAATGTATAAAATGTAAAACATTGACCAAGTTTCATATTGTAAAAAGTCAATATGCTCTCATGAATTGAATGTGAATAGTACATTACCTTAGGATGCAGCAGGCCAAGCTTTGAGGAGGCACTTAACACTTCAACATATAGCCTCTCATTGGTGGGGGGTTCCTCCAGCATAAACTGAAACGTTTCATCCCATCTTGGATCTCTATTTTTCTTTACATGCTGTATAGTTGCCGCGAGCAGTAATTAAATTTCACAGAAAGGTCAAATCATGTTTAAATTCTAAAAACAATAGATGCAACAAAGTCAAATTCTTTTGGAAGAAGATACACTTTCAAAACAACCTTGTGGGTGCTCGTTATATACAAGAGCAAAGATATATCATATATGTAAACAAAATGGTGGCATTGATGGGGATAATGGTTCTTTTCAACTCCAAGTGATGGATTTTGGACTTAACCATTAATTGAAGGTTTATGATTTTTTATACTACAGCAACTAAGTCTTATCTAATTGAACTATATGGAAAATCAAGTTTTTAGTAAAATAATTTAGAGAAAGATCCTTTTTATGGTTTCTGCTAAAGCTTTTGTAGGTCTTCCTCTACCTCTTTTAATGGGACTATATTTCATTTGATTCACTATTCTCAGTAGAGACTCTGTTAGTCTTCTTCTAACACGACAAATCACCTTAGGTGCATTTATGTAAAGAACCAATTCAACCCAAAAGCTTAAGCTTTTGGGTGAGGCCACATTAATGGTTTTATATATCTCAACACGCCCCCTCACACGAGGGCTCACTGGGCTTGAAGGGTGGACAATGCACAGGCCCACCTACCTGTGCGAACAAATAAATTTCACTTGAAAGAAAGTGGGGGGCGGCGATGATCGAACCCGGGACACGAGGCTCTGATACCATGTAAAGAACAAATTCAACCCAAAAGCTTATGGATGATAATCAATTTCACTTTATGACAACCCAGATAGCAATATATCCAAGTGGAAAATATAATAATCAGTATATGATACCTTGGTTTTTCTCTCCTCTCCTTTAAATGTCAGTCGTGCATATGGATTTGTGTGGTGTTTTCCTTCCACATCTTCAGCTTCATGGATGATAACTACAAGCAAACCACCACTAGCAGGTGTTCCTTCAGGAGCCTTTTCTATTGCATTGGGGTCTTCTACATTATCAGGTAACTTGTCATCCTTAAAAGGATTGTACAGAACTTCAACAATGAGCTGACCACGTGACTTCTCATTCTCAGGATTATTAGGGTCCAACGTCTTGAGTAAATTAAGAGTCAATACATCTGGTTCATCAGGTATAAGCTCTTTCAATGGAATGACATTCAAACCCATCTTGTCATGCTTGCCAATCTAGGCAAAAGAAAGAAGAAAAATGCTTGAAAATATGTAAGGGGAAGCTGTTCATGCAATTTAAATAATGGCTTTACAATATTCTGTAGTCCAGACAGTTTCTAAAAGGCTCCTAAAGGAAATCTCACATCCAATTTTAAACAAAAATTGCATCTGAAGATACTTACCTGCTCCCAGTCATAAACACTAAGCTCTAAGACTTGAGATTCTGGATCTTTGACCACCAAACTAAATTCCTCATTCCATTCTGGATTCAAATTCTTGTATTTAACAGTTGTTTTCTTTGAAGGAAGCTTATCATCTGTGAATTTAAGTTTCACATAAGGGTCTGATGCCCCCATCAGATCTTTCTTTCTAAGCTTCACTGCCTTCAGAACCTTCACATGGAGGATTCCAACAGGCATTTTCATGGCCCTGACAAACCAAGCAAAATTAGCTACTCTAACTCCAATGTTCTAAACTGATGAAAGGAAGAAATTATACATACTTTGTTGGATCCATTATTTGCACCTCTAGGGCCTTAGGCCACAAATACATTTTTGCAACCTGATCTTTAATAAGTTCCTGAAAGGAAAGGAATTGAGGAGGAGAAATCAATACTAAAACTTCACAGGCATAATAATGACTAGCCATAAACAATTAGGAAAATCTTAAGAGGAGATGATAGTGCTATATGCTACCTGGACAATCCTATAAAGACCAGGAATAGACATTGCATCAGCTCCAAGCAGTTTTAGTCCAAAATCAACATGAGGCTGCAATCAAGGAATCAAAATGAAAGCAAAGGGGAAGAAAAAGAGGAAAGGATTAGAACATACTGCAGAGATGGATGCTGTGCTTGCATGCCACATAGACACGTTGACATAGTTTTTCTATTACATAGGATTGTGTTTAAGAACACCATGTGAAATTATTCTTTTGCTCATCATTATATCAATTATATATAATCCCCCACAAAGTGTCAGATATCTTTGTCCTCAATAAGAACCACAATGAAATTTAGTCATTAAGGAGTTTTGACATACACACCTTCTGCATGAGAGACACATAAATATTGGCAAAACAAGGAAAACTCGGAACCAAAGGCTTCAGTGTGATGCGTGGAGCAGCAAATACTTGCAGATCAACAACCTGCAATGATTAAAATGTATAAATACCCTTCAAGGGGTGCGAACAAGGTGTGCATGTTACTTATAACCTTTGACAACTGTAAGCAATAATTAAACTAGATGTAATACAAAACCATTCATGTATTTTTACTTAACAACTTAAGCTGCAGATATTTCGTTAATAACATGATACCAAATCCTATATGAGCAAGTGGTGTAGAGTTTGATCCTTATTGTCCCCGTTTTTATAATAAAAAAGTTGAATTTCAGTAAAAGGTAGTGGACTTAGGCACTGTCCATGCTTTAAGTCCAAAGGACTCTTTCGTAAAGAGATATGTTAGAGATTTGATATAAAATCATTGATGTGTCTTCACCTAACAACTTTTAAGCTTTTAGGATGGTTGATGACAAAACCAAACATTTTTTTTTCTGTTCTTCAAAATGTCATGAAGATACTAATGTTATACCTGGACTGTGGCTCGCAGCCCAAATGCTTTAATTGCAACTATAATGTTAGGATTCCCAGCCCACTTCATTAATGGTTCCATAATCAACTCCTTCTCGTCAGTACTATAGACTTTCATTCCTGGCATATGTATTCAGATGAAGATAAGCATTAATCAGTCTAAACGTTTTGTATTTGCTGAAAGATAAGTCAAGGATCAGATGTAAAAAAAGTTGGAACCATGAAACACAACAACAAAATGATTTCATTATGCAGTTCAAGCAATATGTGCAACACTGGAGACCAGATACATTGTCAACTTAATTCCGGTAACACATAGCTTCTATCAGAGGTACCGATTGTTTTCTCAAAATTTGACCATAATATTTTTCTAGCAGTCCACTTGCCCTTTTAATCATCTTAAATGTAAATAAAACTACTTTTCATAATTGGCGCATTTCTTATCCTGGGTTGCATCTGAGCAAACTATCCCACAGCATAATTTTGAGGAAATTATAACTCAAATGATTCTACAATCATGTTAATTATTGGAAGGTCAACTTCATATGATATGTCACAAGTAGCACGACACAAGAATCACAACAGCCTGCCTTAGAAGTTAGAATATTAAAAGCTACAAAACATTTTATTCCTGCGGTTCTTCTTTCACAATTAATTTGGGAATGAAAAACAAATTACTAACAGTGCCAGGACAACAATAGAAGACATACTTGTTTAAGCAATGAGGAAATGTTAGCAAAAATGAATCGCATACATAATACTCATATGATGTGTGTGTGTGTGTGTGTGTGTGTGTGTGTGTGTGTGTGTGTGTGTGTGTGAGAGAGAGAGAGAGAGAGAGAGAGAGAGAGAGAGCTCAACCTTGAAAAGTTGGTGGTAGAGAACCTAAGGTAAGTACTTCAAATTCAACTGAATCAATTTTGTACTTCGGAATTTGCTCAGCAATAATGGGCTTTGCAATATTCCTTGCAGTCTTGCAAATTGCCTATGAAGATTGAATTGTTGGTACTTTTTGAAAATTGCTTATCCAAAATAGTTGCATGAACAATAACAGTCTCATAGATGCCATTGGAACAAATTCAAACATAAATTAAAAGTATTATACCTTGTCCAGATAAGGCCACATATACTCAATAAATTTATTAAGCCAGTCAAGCTGCAAACATGAAACTATATTAATTTTCTGTAGAACTTACAATACATTCCTGGTTGCCAAGATAAAGAACAACATACACGATCATAGTCTGGGTTTTTAATCCAAAAGGGAATCTCTGGAAGCAACTGTTGCAGAGTTTTAGAATCTTGCTCAACCAAAGGATGAATTGTTGGATCCTGAAATCAACCATGCCATAATTTGAAAGTGTTAGACAATGACTAAAAGAGAAGGTAACAGAATAACAGAATGCAGTCATTAACTTCTACTCACAATTATGAAATAACTCAATTGGAATCCGCTAAGCTCCTCAATGAAATAATCAAACCAGAAAGAGCACAATTTTCTTTTCTCGTTCCAAAATGTCAAAAGAAAGAAATAAAGGGCAATCTTTTTTACATGCCTTGCAGGTCCTTTTCTTTGAGTTGAAACAATGATAATCCAAAATTTATCAAAATTCAACTTGAAACTCGATATAATATGGAACATATAAGGTAGAGCAGAAGTTTCAATACAGGATTACTTAATCCACTAAAAAAAGATCAACCAGGTCCTTTATGTTTATCTAATTTCAAATTTGTCCATTAAGATACCCCTCTATCTCCACTACGGAATTTCATCACTCTCTGAAATTCCTCTCAAAGTTCCTAAAATCCCCTCTAAATCAGAAACTCCAGAACAAAAAGTTTAACCAAAAGAATGACTTTCCAAAATCTAACTGTGAGAAAAGCAATATTTATCAATGTTTGCAAGATTGAACATGTAAGTCATGATTGTCAGAAAAGAAAAAATCTTAACTATTGCATTTTCCTCATTATAAGATTTCAATTACCAGAGTTTATCCACAATTAATCTTTCAACATCTCACTTCAGACTAAAATAACCTTCATTAAAAACCATCAAGACCAAAGCGTGAAGTGAATCATATGACATATTAAAACATAATTCCTATTCCATGAAGAATGAAGACTGGACACAAGGAAGCTTTTTACCAGAGAAATATGCTCCTAATGTTTATACATGCAAAAATGTTATTACTAAGGTAAAGAACATAATATGTTAGCTTATTCAACTTTAAGCACAAAAAGTAATAAAGGATAATAATAATAATAATAATAATAATAAGTAGTCATATCTTAAATCGTAATTCAGAAAACAAATAAGGACGAAAACGATATAATTCAAAATTCACATACGCAATCCAAAAATTAAAAGAAACAACAAATAAGAAAACCATTTAAAGAAAAAAAAAAATTTGAGAGGGAGAAACTAACCTTGACATCTGTTTGCTGGAAGTAAATGAACAAATAGTAGCCAATCACCAACCCAAGTGAAGTTCCAACTCCAAATCCAAAAAGACTAGCTATGGTACTCAAAAAACCCATCTTTCAATATCTTTGTGAACAACCCTGAAAATTTATACGTACAATGTGGAAAACAAGGGGAGAAGGGAGAGAGCTAAGTTGCTTCTATAACCAAAGTAGAACCATTTTCAATTGAACCTTCTCAAAAAATACTTACTATATAGTCAATAACATCTCTTTTTTGTGGATCAGTGAATTCACTTTATGTGTCTGGAAAAGAAGTAGAAAAGACAAGAACCTGTATATATCTTATTATTATCATAAAAAGTGCAATAAAGAAGCATTAAAACCAGTGGCCAATCTTTACCTTCATCAACGGCCATTTGATCCACACAACAGTTTGACAAGGAAACTTGCAAGCGCGTGAGATGGCGCTGAGAGTGTGTGTCGGTAAGGTCTATTGTTTCAGATTTTTGAAATATCTATTTTTTAAACAGCATTGATGCTGGAGGATAACGATCAAACAACGAATACGTTCACTAAAAAAAATTGTCTAAAAGCAATAAAAAAGGTAATTGTTTTCTTATATGTTGTAGAAGATATCTATTATTTCCTACACACTCATTAGTGTAGGTGGGGTCCATTTTTAAGCGAAGAAAGAGAAAAAGTAAAGTGTGACCTGTTATGGAATATTCGGATCGTTACCCATCTTGAATTTGTGTGTAGGAGATAGATTATATTTTATGCAACATAAGAGTAATAAATCCCTAAAAAAAAATTTCAATTATGGGTTTAACTTCTTTTATAGTAAAGTCAGAAGATAATTTTATCTATTATACATATAAAAATAGAGTAAGGATATTCTAACTACCAAAAAATTTTTACTACTAACTTACTATCCATCTCATCACCATTGGATCAAATAGAGAGAATGTTAAAAAAAAATTGAAGAGAGAGAAAATGTTAATCGATTTGATAGGTAATAATTTGGGAAAATTCTATTATACATATAAAAATATCTGAAATTTATAATTTTTTTTTTCTTTTTATATTTTCTCCTCGGACCTAATAAACATCAAATCCTTCAATTTATGCTTTCTATTTTGGCTTTTGGCTTTTGCGCCTTTTGGCATTATATCCATTTGCCTTGGTTTTGGTCCCTCCATGTGTCCTTAGCAATTGAGAAAAACTGACAACCAACTTCCACCATTCCTTCCATTATGTTTTTTTCTTCTTTCTAATACATAGAAGCTTTAAAATTTTTTTTTTATCATTCTATTTTTCTTTACTTATATTGTATGGATAGATACAGGATATAACTGATTTCTAGTTTAGGAAAAGTTATGATTTCTATGAAAAAAAAAAAGGTTATGATTTCTTTCATTCTTCGTGAGTTGTGACACTTAGTTGAGAGAGTTAAAGACTTAGAGGGCATGTAAAGAGTGTGCATGTTTAAACTTTAT
>JAVKPL010007330.1:0-17500 GCA_032173675.1 Gastrolobium villosum
GCATGGTGGACACATGTGCAATTTAGCATGTTTTTTAGGCTGCATACTCATCCTTTTAGGCGCACATGGGAGGGACTTTTGTGCAGATTTCTTGTGTCACCAAATTGCCTAACTTGTTGACTTGGAGAACCCTCTTACACCTCCATCATGAGACTGCATTGTGCAGATTTTTGACAAGCTTTTGCAGCCCTTCTTGAGTCAAATCTCTTCCTCCTTCCACATGCATCATGAGACTGCATTCTCATCATTTTTGTGCAGAGGTCAGCTGCATGAATCTGAATCCTTGGCTGCCACAAAGCTCTCTAGCTTGTGGACTTAGTGAACCTCCCTCACCCTCATCATTGTGCGCATGGTTTGACCATTTATGCAGAAATTTTCTGCACAAGGACAGCCCTATTTGAGTGTGTGGACTGTCACAAATCTGCACCTCTTTTTCCCCTCATCATTTGCGCACCAAGGACTGCATAAGTGCAGATTTTTGGCTGCCACAAGTTCAATTGCTTGTTGACTTAGCACAGCCCTTGCATGTGCTCATCTCCCACTCCTCTTTATGCGCAAACCTTGGTCATTTATGCAGAAAATATTCTGACTTTGGACAGCCCTTAAATCTGAACAAATCCCCTCACCCTTTTGCATGTAAGTAGAGTAATTTAGAAGCCAAAACCTTGCTTGTTTCAGCCTTTTATGCAGCCCCATCATCTCACAAAAATCTGAACATTTCATGATAGTTAATCATAGCATTCTTTCCTCACTTTCTCTATATATATGCGCATGGAGAGGGGGCTGCCTTCATGTGCAAGTGCAGCCAACTCCTCTCCAACTTCTCTTCTCCTCACTCCCTCACTCCCTCACTCCCAAAACCGAACCTCAAGCCTCCTTGGAGCTAGAAGACTTTGCTTAAGACAACTCCTTCCTTCCCTCACCCCAACCATACACCAAGCTAGTGCTAACCTCGTTCCTCATCCTTGTTGCGCATAGATCACATAGGAAGCTAGGACTTGTCGTGAAGTAGAACTAGAAGGTGGTGTGCTACAAGAGGTAGGCTCTAAACTTTGAACTCCTTCTTTGTGTAGCCATGTTTGTATGCTTAAATGTCTCTTTGAGTATGTGTGGTTTTGGGATTCAAGTATGAGCATGGTAAATGGAGCTATTGCATGGTGAATTGTATGCTTAAAAATGCTTAAGATATGCCACTGTTTTCTTATGTATGTGCCACTGTTTTGGTAGATAAAATGCCACTGTTTCGGTCCCTCAAAATCACATTTTATGCCACTGTTTTGAAGATGTATGCCCACTGTTTCGGTTCATCAAAATCACCATTAAAAGCCACTGTTTCTGCACACTTTAAGCCACTGTTTCTGCACATTTTAAGCCACTGTTTCTGCACATTTTAAGCCACTGTTTCTGCACATTTTAAGCCACTGTTTCTGCCCATTACATGCCACTGTTTCTGCACATATATGTCACTGTTTTAGTGCCCTTAAGCCACTGTTTTCATGCATGAAATACCACTGTTTTTACTCATAAAATGCCACTGTTTCCATGCTTAAAATGCCACTGTTTTAGCCATGTAATGCCACTGTTTTCATGCTTAAAATGCCACTGTTTTAGCCATGTAATGCCACTGTTTTCATGCTTAAAATGCCACTGTTTTTATGCATAAAAGATCACTGTTTTAAGCCATCGTATGCCACTGTATTATGCATAATGTGCCACTGTTTTATGTGCACAAATGCCACTGTTTTATGTGCACAAATGCCACTGTTTTATGTGCACAAATGCCACTGTTTTATGTGCACAAATGCCACTGTTTTATGTGCACAAATGCCACTGTTTTATGTGCACAAATGTACCACTGTTTAAGTCATTCCATGCCACTGTTTATACATAAAAATGCCACTGTTTTACCCCTCAAAGGCCACTGTTTGTATGTATAAAATACCACTGTTTTGGAAGTTCAAAGTGCCACTGTTTCTGTTTTAAAAATGCCACTGTTTCTGTTTTAAAAACGCCACTGTTTCTGTTTTGAAAACGTTTAAAACGTCACTGTTTTGGCTGCTGTAAGCACTGCTGTATGCTCACTGTTTGGCTGCTGTATGTCCACTGTTTTGCTGCTGTAAACACTGCTGTATGCCCACTGTTTTGCTGCTGTATGCTCACTGTTTTGCTGCTGTATGTCCACTGTTTTGGCTGCTGTAAGCACTGCTGTATGCTCACTGTTTTGCTGCTGTATGTCCACTGTTTTGCTGCTGTAAACACTGCTGTATGCTCACTGTTTTGCTGCTGTATGCTCACTGTTTTGCTGCTGTAAATAGCCACTGTAAATGATTAGTTTTAATTGATTTAGGTGCGCTTAAGAAGTGAGAATATTTCGCTGCCGTTGGTAATATTTAAGGAAAGCTAAGGTAAGTGTCAGGCGATGATGCCTAATGTAACTATTGACTACTGGTATAGAATTGTAACATGATGCTCCATATGCCGTAAAAATATTATGTTCCATTATAATGAAAGGAAACTGCCAAAATGTGCCGTGATGGCTATATGACTATGAGGTAAGACGTTATGTGGCAGCATAACGCATATGAAAGGTATATAAGCATGCATCTTACATCCTACCGCATTTTTACGCTTTGTGTGTGAAAGCATAGCATGACATACATATATCATGATCATATAGGCCTTGTTCTAGAATAGTTATGTACAGGACCATGTGTTTGAGCAAGCATCATATAGGCATCCCCAAGGTACCGGGGTATGGGACACTTGGCATCAGTCCGCATAGGCCCACAGATGGAATCCACATGGAGCTCAGGTGCCAAGGGATATTTGATTCCATTGTGAAGTGCGCGCACGACGGTGCTAAAAGCGCAAAGGAAAGGCGTTATATACGCAATATATAAATATAATAAAAAGGAAAAGGAACAAGGATATGTTGAAGTGACTGTTTATGATTTTGTGCCTAGTTAATATTGTTATATTATTGGTTTTATTGCCACACTACTGGGATTATTCTCACCCTTCGGGGCTGCTATTTTTCCAAAATGGCAGGAGGACGCAAGAGCATTTGAAGGAGTCTTATTTTGCTGTTGATTGCTGTTGCGTGGATTATCAGTGTTGCTGTTTGTTTTAATGGATAACTGTAATGATTTATGTTTTGGAACTTATGGATGACTGTAGTCTTTATCATGAATATGTTAATATTGAACTTTTGTGAACAATGACTATTTCAGAAAACCTTTATGAAAAGAATTTATGTGTTGAAAACTTTTATACGGATCTGTATGCTGCTTTATTAGCTCATGTGACGTAACGACTCTAATTCCGCTTAGCAAACGACTCTCTTGGATGCATACAAGGGAGGGCGTTACACAAGTGAGGTGGCGGTCAAACATGAAGGAATTTGGCAGATTTTTCTAAGTGTAATCCACCCACATGTGCGCATAAATGAGAAGTAAAAACAACTAGCCAAGTAGAGTTCCTTGCTGCACAAGGCAGCCTTGTTGGACTAGGCTTTAAGGAGGATAAGTGGTTACAACCTTGGGCTAAAACAAGGTAGGTTCAAAGGCCATCCTTGGGCCATTGGCCACACACCAAAAAATCCAATCACAAATCCAATAGCAACAAGTCCACACACACACTAGCCCACTACCAAGGTCCAATGAACACTAAGGTCCTATAACACATACTTATAAGATTAAATCCACATGTCTACATATGTACCCTCCTATGATTTAATTTAATTAATTACCTTAGTCTTATCCAAGGAATAAAAATCAAACAATTCACAAGCCATTACACATAAACCATACATCCGAATTCTACACATGTACCTATAGCATATAGTACCTATGTATTTTACTAATTATACGGGATGTTACACTCTCCCCACCAAATAGGAATTTTGTCCGCAAAATAAACTTACTTAAGAGCTAAACAGTTCTGGATAGCGTTTCCGAACGTCGTCCTCGCGCTCCCAAGTGGCTTCAGCTGCCGATCTGTTGTTCCATAATACCTTCACCAAAGGAATCTCTTTAGAACGGAGTCGCTTGACGGATCTTTCAAGAATTTGGAATGGTTGCACTTGATAAGTCAGATTTTCCTTGAGTTCCACTTCTTCTGGTTGTAACACGTGAGATGGATCAGAGAGATACCTCCGTAGCTGAGACACATGAAATACATTGTGAATTCCTGACAGATTGGGTGGTAAGGCCAACCGGTATGCAGACTCTCCAATTCGGTCCATAATCAGATACGGTCCTAAGTACCGTGGACTTAACTTCTTTACTCCCATTCTCCTTCCGAGTCCCGATGTAGGCGTGATTCTCAAAAATACATGGTCTCCGACTTCGAAAGATAGAGGCTTATGACGCTTGTCGTAATAACTCTTCTGTCTGGCCTGAGCCCTCTGCATATTCTCCCGAATCTTCTTTACTTGTTCGGATGTCTCTTGAATTAGATCGG
The DNA here is from genome assembly GCA_032173675.1 of Gastrolobium villosum. Classification (NCBI taxonomy): domain Eukaryota; kingdom Viridiplantae; phylum Streptophyta; class Magnoliopsida; order Fabales; family Fabaceae; genus Gastrolobium; species Gastrolobium villosum. The sequence goes on from JAVKPL010007330.1 coordinate 4,462, forward strand.
GTCCTAACATACTTCGCTCACCCACTTCCGTCCAACATAAAGGGGATCTGCATTTTCTCCCATACAGAGCTTCATATGGTGCCATCTGAATGCTGGAGTGGTAACTGTTGTTGTAAGCGAACTCAATCAAAGAAAGGTAACTATCCCAGCTGCCTCCTAACTCCAAAACACATGCTCGCAACATGTCCTCTAAGGCTTGAATGGTGCGTTCCGTCTGTCCATCGGTCTGTGGATGATAAGCAGTACTCAACCTCAGTTGGGTCCCTAATGCTCTTTGAAAGGATTCCCAAAACTTAGATGTAAACTTGGGATCACGATCACTGACAATACTCGTAGGAACTCCGTGCAGCTTCACAATCTCCTGCAGATAAATTCTAGCAAGCTTCTCTGTATCGTATGTGGTTCTAACACGCAAGAAATGAGCTGACTTCGTTAAACGATCGACAATCACCCAGATAGAATCATATCCTTCTCGCGTCCGAGGAAGTCCAACTACAAAATCCATCGAAATACTGTCCCACTTCCATTCGGGAATCTCCAAAGGTTGAAGGAGTCCCGAAGGTTTCTGATGTTCGTACTTCACCTTCTGACAAGTTAAGCACCGAGATACATACTCCGCAATATCACGCTTCATACCCGGCCACCAAAACGAGGTCTTCAAGTCATGGTACATCTTCGTGGATCCAGGATGAACTGCATACTTACCCTTGTGAGCCTCCTGTAAAACTTCTTGCTTCAACACTTCGTTCGGCACCACCAGCCGTCCTTGAAATCTCCAAACATCATTCTCGTCCTTTACTACCTCTTGGTTACCCACCAACTCGCGGGCTAACTCTTCATCCTTCTGAGCCTCCTTGATTCTACTGATCATTTCATTCTCCACCTTTATATTTCCCAATCTTATGCTGTTTCCTCTCTCGTCTATCGATAAGTTCAAGTCTCGAAAGGCCTCAAACAACTTCAATTCCTCCATCATCAGAGTTGCAGTGTGCAGTGTCTTCCTACTCAGGGCGTCAGCTACCACGTTTGCCTTTCCTGGGTGGTATTTAAGTTCAAAATCGTAGTCCTTCAGAAATTCCATCCACCGACGTTGCCGCATATTCAGCTCCTTCTGATCGAACAAGTACTTCAAACTCTTATGATCGCTGAACACGTCAAACTGCGAACCATACAAGTGGTGCCTCCAGATTTTAAGTGCGAACACTATAGCTGCTAACTCCAAATCGTGTGTAGGATAATTTTCTTCGTGAGGCTTCAGTTGTCGAGATGCATAGGCTACCGCCATACGATCCTGCATCAACACGCATCCAAGTCCTTTCAGCGACGCATCGCAGTAAACTTCGAACCTTCGAGTAGGACCCGGAATCGTGAGTACGGGAGCACTCGTCAATCTGCTCTTTAGCTCCAAGAAACATTCTTCACAGGCTTCAGTCCACTCAAAAGGCTTATCCTTCCGAGTGAGACGAGTAAGGGGTTGCACTATCTGAGAGAAATTCTGGATAAACCTTCGATAATATCCAGCCAGACCTAAGAAACTTCGTACTTCGGTGACCGTCTTGGGTCGTTCCCAATTCATGACAGCTTCAACTTTGCTGGGGTCCACCGCGATACCTTCTGATGAAATGACATGGCCCAGAAACTGGACCTCTTTAAGCCAAAACTCGCACTTCGACCATTTCGCGTACAACTGCTTCTCCTTCAAGACTTGCAAGACAATCCTCAGATGTTCCGCGTGCAGCTCTTCATTAGATGAGTAAATCAGGATATCGTCGATAAACACAATAACGAACTGATCAAGAAACGGGCGGAAGATGCGGTTCATGTAGTCCATGAATACCGCTGGAGCATTCGTAAGTCCGAATGGGATCACCTGATATTCATAGTGCCCATAACGAGTCCTAAAAGCTGTTTTCGGAATATCCTCCGGTTTGACCCGGATTGATGGTATCCCGATCGTAAGTCTATCTTGGAAAAGACTCTGGCTCCTCTCAGCTGGTCCATCAAATCGTCGATCCTCGGTAGCGGATACTTATTCTTCACCGTTACTTTGTTCAGCTGGCGGTAATCTACACACAGACGTAAGCTTCCATCCTTCTTCTTAATCAAGATGGCTGGAGCACCCCATGGAGAAGTACTCGGTCTGATGAATTCCTTTGCCAAAAGCTCTTCTATCTGCTTCTTCAACTCGCGAAGTTCCAACGGCGCCATACGATACGGGGCAATAGAGATTGGTCCGACTCCAGGAACAAGTTCGATCGAAAATTCTATTTCCCTATGAGGAGGCAATCGAGGTATTTCATCCGGGAATACCTCCTCGAATTCTCTAACTACCGGTACATTCTGAATTTGATTGTCAACCGAGGTCTCAGCCTCGATCGACAAAAGATACCCTGCTGCTCCCTTGCGGAGCTCTTTTCTAACTTGCAATAAGGAAATGAGAGAGAAAGGTTGAGAATTACCATCCTTTGCAGGAATAATGACTTTCCCCGCACGACAATCCAAGGTTATCCCGTTTTCCGTCAACCAGTCCATACCGATAATCACATCGAAGTTGAATACCGGCAGGACCACCAAGTTAACTGTATACGTGTTCCCTTCGTACTGCAAGGTAACACCTCTGCAGATTTCTGAGGCTGTGCACGATCCTCCCGTAGGTGTGCTGATGTGTAACTCGTGAGGTAACGGGGTTGGGGTGATGCCTATTCTTAAGGCAGTATGCTTTGCCATAAAAGAGCCAGACGCTCCAGAATCAAAGATAACAGAAATTGGGTGACCATTCAGAGTGACATTACCTTTGATCAGGTTGGGAAACTTCTGCGCTTCATTTGCATCCAATGTGAACACCCGAGCTTGCGGAGGCTGTTGATCAGCGTTCTGGGGGCATTTGTAAGCAAAGTGACCTTGCTGGCCGCATCTGAAGCATGCATTGTTGTTCTTGCGACAGACTCCAAAGTGATTCTTTCCACACGTAGCACAAGCAGTCGCACCCTGACGTCCCGTCGACGATTGACCCACCGTAAAGTTCCTCTTAAAATTTCCAGGCCGCGCCTGCAACGGCGTACCTCTGCCTCGACCCCTACCAGGTGCCGCCCTGAAGAATCTGCCTGCTCGATTTCCTCCGTGGAATTGTGGTGGTGGCTTGTTCAAGTTCTTGGCCTCCAGAATGATTCCTTCTGCCTGACGACTCTGGTTGATGAGTTCCGGAAGTGTACGATTAGCCGTCGTCAAGATGAGCTTGCGAATTTCCGGGTGTAATCCGCTCTCGAACTTCTCCACCTGCCATTCTTCATCGTAGATGTTCCGATCAAAGTTGGCGTACTCGATCAGCTGCCCAAACTTCGCAATATACTCATTAACCGTCATGTTACCCTGCCTGAGCGACAGCAGTTCAGTGTGCTTCATCCTTCGCATTGCCTTAGGAAAATACTTATCCAGAAATACTTGTCTGAACACGGCCCATGTTAGTTCCACGTCCTGAGCTCTCAGCAGAGCCCTTGCACCAGTCCACCATGTTAAAGCTTCTCCCATCAGCTGGTACGACGCGTAATCAGTCTTCTGCGCTTCCGGGCATGCCATGCGTTCGAAAATATGCTCAATCATCTGCAGCCACCTCGCTGCAGCCTCGGGGTTGTCTTCACCCTCAAAGGTAGGTGGTTGGAAGTTGCGGAAGTCTTTCAACCTCCGACGGGCAATTTCCTCTGCATTTTCATGCAGTGGGGGTTGGTTCTGATTCTGTTGCCTATGGTCGCGCCATTCTTGGCTCATATTCTGGATGAACGTGGCCAGTCCTCCAATGGTGGTGATAAGATCCTCTTCTGCATCGCCAGTCCTTCCCCGAGTTGAACCGCGACCACCCGCCATGATTCTGCACTCACAATATCAGGAAATGAGTTGATCAGGCTCACCGCAAGTTATTCATGGCAGCAGTCCCAAGTAGGTACTCGAGTTCAATTCGGACAAGTTAGCTATGCATCCGTGTCTTATCCCAGAATAGTCTAAACAATCTAACTATCCTAGTCAATATATACTTAAACTATAGCACATTTAGACAGTCAATCAGCAGATAAACACAAACAACAATCAATTCAATCAAACACAAGCAAATCCATGGACCAAACTGCTCTGATACCAATTAGTGTAACGCCCTCCCTTGTATGCATCCAAGAGAGTCGTTTGCTAAGCGGAATTAGAGTCGTTAACGTCACATGAGCTAACAAAGCAGTATACAAATCCGTATAAAAATTTTCAACACTTAAATTCTTTTCACAAAGGTTTTCCAAAATAGTCATTGTTCATAAAAGTTCAAGCTAACATAATTATGATAAAGACTACAGTCATCCAAAAGTTCCAAAACATTAATCATTACAGTTATCCATCTAAACAAACAGCAACACTGATAATCCACGCATCAGCAATCAACAGCAAAATACTACTCCTTCAAATGCTCTTGCGTCCTCCTGCCATTTTGGAAAAATAGCAGCCCCGAAGGGGTGAGAATAATCCCAGTAGTGTGGCAATAAAACCAGTAATATAACAGTATTAACTAGGCACAAAATCATAAACAGTCACTTCAACATATACTTGTTCCTTTTCATTTTATCATATTCATATATTGCGTATATAACGCCTTTCCTTTGCGCTTTTAGCACCGTCGTGCGCGCACTTCACAGTGGAATCAAATATACCCTTGGCACCTGAGCTCCATGTGGATTCCATCTGTGGGCCTATGCGGACTGATGCCAAGTGTCCCATACCCCGGTACCTTGGGGATGCCTATATGATGCTTGCTCAAACACATGGTCCTGTACATAACTATTCTAAAACAAGGCCTATATGATCTTGTTACATGCATGACATGCTATGCTTTCACACACAAAGCGTAAAAATGCGGTATAATGTAAGATGCATGCTTATATACCTTTCATATGCGTTATGCTGCCACATAACGTCTTTACCTCATAGTCATATAGCCATCACGGCACATTTTTGGCAGTTTCCTTTCATTATAATGGAACATAATATACTTACGGCATATGGAGCATCATGTTACAATTCTATACCAGTAGTCAATAGTTACATTAGGCATCATCGCCTGACACTTACCTTAGCTTTCCTTAAATATTACCAACGGCAGCGAAATATTCTCACTTCTTAAGCGCACCTAAATCAATTAAAACTAATCATTTACAGTGGCTATTTACAGCAGAACAGAGAGCATACAGCAGTGTCTACAGCAGCAAAACAGTGGACATACAGCAGTAGTTACAGCAGCAAAACAGTGGAGTATTTACAGCAGCAAAACAGTGAGCATTTACAGCAGTAAAACAGTGAGCATACAGCAGCAAAACAGTGAGCATTTACAGCAGCAAAACAGTGAGCATACAGCAGCAAAACAGTGAGCATTTACAGCAGCAAAACAGTGAGCATACAGCAGCAAAACAGTGAGCATACAGCAGCAAAACAGTGAGCATTTACAGCAGTAAAACAGTGACGTTTTAAACAGAAACAGTGGCGTTTTTAAAACAGAAACAGTGGTGTTTTTAAAACAGAAACAGTGGTGTTTTTAAAACAGAAACAGTGGCACTTGAACTTCCAAAACAGTGGCATAAATCTTGGTTTTTGGACATTGAAACAGTGGCATATCATGGATTAAAACAGTGACATTTTATGCATACAAACAGTGGCATAGAAGGACTAAAACAGTGGCATTTTTATGCATAAAAACAGTGGCATATGATGACTAAAACAGTGGCATTTGATGCATAAAAACAGTGGCATTTATGCATATAAACAGTGGCATATGATGACTAAAACAGTGGCACATTATGCATAAAACAGTGGCATATGATGACTTAAAACAGTGGCCTTTTATGCATAAAAACAGTGGCATGTTAAGCATGGAAACAGTGACATTTCATGACTAAAACAGTGGCTTTTATTGTGCAGAAGCAGTGGCTTTTAGGTGCAGAAACAGTGGCTTTTATTGTGCAGAAACAGTGGCTTTTATTGTGCAGAAACAGTGGCTTTTAGGTGCAGAAACAGTGGCTTCTATTGTGCAGAAACAGTGGCTTTTATTGTGCAGAAACAGTGGCCTATAATGGTGATATTGATGAACCGAAACAGTGGCATACATCTTCAAAACAGTGGCATTTTAATGTGATTTTGCGGAACCGAAACAGTGGCATTTTATCTACCAAAACAGTGGGAAACAGTGGCACATTACTTCTCCAAATCAGAGGCACATCCATACAAGAAATAGTGGCATAAGCTTAACCATAACCATAAGATTTTTATGCATACAAATCATCCTAAAATGACTCCATACTAAAACTTTAATCATGCTCAACCAAGGATCCAAAGCAACATATATGCAAGGAGACATTTGCGCATATATACATGGCTACACTAAGAAGGAGTTCAAGTTCAAGGCCTACCTCTTGTAGCACACCCTTCAAGTCAAGAATCACACCACCTTCTAGCTTCACTACACACAAGTCCACACTTCCTAAGAGGTCCTATGCGCAACAAGGTGAGGAACAAGGCTAGCACTAGCTTGGTGTATGGTTGAGGTGAGGGAAGGAAGGAGTTGTCTTAAGCAAAGTCTTCTAGCTCCAAGGAGGCTTGTAGGTTCGGTTATGGGAGTGAGGGAGTGAGGAGAAGAGGAGTTGGCTGCACAAAATGAATGGGGCAGCCCCCTCTCTTGTGCGCAAATATATAGGGAAAGTGAGGGAAAATTGCCATGATTAGCTATCATGAAAAATTCAGATTTCTTTGAGAGGATGGGGGTGCATATGAGGCTGAATCAAGCAAGGTTTGCTTCTAGCTTACTCTATTTACATGCAAGGATGGAGGTGTGATATGTTCAGATTTGGTGCTGTCCTAAGTCAGAAAATTTTCTGCATTATTGACCAAGTTATGCGCAAGAATGGAGTGGAAGGGAAGTGTCATGAGCACATGCAAGAGCTTTGCTAAGTCAACAAGTAACACCACCATGTGGCAGCCCAAAAATCTGCATTTGTGCAGTCCTTGGTGCGCAAATGATGAGGGGGAAAAGAGGTGCAGATTTGTGACAGTCCAAACACTCATATAGGGGCTGTCCTTGTGCAGAAAATTTCTGCATAAAAAGCCAACCCATGCGCACAAGGTGAGGTGTGAGGGAGGTTCACTAAGTCCACAAGCAAGAGAGCTTTGTGGCAGCCAAGGATTCTGATTTTTGGAGCTGACCTCTGCGCAAAAATGATGAGAATGCAGTCCCAAAATCTCACTAATGATGCATGTGGAAGGAGGAGGAGGTTTGACTCATGATGGCTGCAAAAGCTTGCCAAAAAATTCTGCACAATGCAGTCTCATGATGGGGAGTGTAAGTGGTTATCCAAGTCAACAAGTTAGGCAGTTTGGTGACACAAGAAATCTGCACAAAGGTCCCTCCCATGTGCGCCTAAAAGGATGAGTATGCAACCTAAAAACATGCTAAATTGCACATGTGTCTACCATGCAATAAAATTAAAATCAAGTTATGCATAATCAAGGTGAGGTGGCGGTCAAACATGAAGGAATTTGGCAGATTTTTCTAAGTGTAATCCACCCACATGTGCGCATAAATGAGAAGTAAAAACAACTAGCCAAGTAGAGTTCCTTGCTGCACAAGGCAGCCTTGTTGGACTAGGCTTTAAGGAGGATAAGTGGTTACAACCTTGGGCTAAAACAAGGTAGGTTCAAAGGCCATCCTTGGGCCATTGGCCACACACCAAAAAATCCAATCACAAATCCAATAGCAACAAGTCCACACACACACTAGCCCACTACCAAGGTCCAATGAACACTAAGGTCCTATAACACATACTTATAAGATTAAATCCACATGTCTACATATGTACCCTCCTATGATTTAATTTAATTAATTACCTTAGTCTTATCCAAGGAATAAAAATCAAACAATTCACAAGCCATTACACATAAACCATACATCCGAATTCTACACATGTACCTATAGCATATAGTACCTATGTATTTTACTAATTATACGGGATGTTACACTCTCCCCACCAAATAGGAATTTTGTCCGCAAAATAAACTTACTTAAGAGCTAAACAGTTCTGGATAGCGTTTCCGAACGTCGTCCTCGCGCTCCCAAGTGGCTTCAGCTGCCGATCTGTTGTTCCATAATACCTTCACCAAAGGAATCTCTTTAGAACGGAGTCGCTTGACGGATCTTTCAAGAATTTGGAATGGTTGCACTTGATAAGTCAGATTTTCCTTGAGTTCCACTTCTTCTGGTTGTAACACGTGAGATGGATCAGAGAGATACCTCCGTAGCTGAGACACATGAAATACATTGTGAATTCCTGACAGATTGGGTGGTAAGGCCAACCGGTATGCAGACTCTCCAATTCGGTCCATAATCAGATACGGTCCTAAGTACCGTGGACTTAACTTCTTTACTCCCATTCTCCTTCCGAGTCCCGATGTAGGCGTGATTCTCAAAAATACATGGTCTCCGACTTCGAAAGATAGAGGCTTATGACGCTTGTCGTAATAACTCTTCTGTCTGGCCTGAGCCCTCTGCATATTCTCCCGAATCTTCTTTACTTGTTCGGATGTCTCTTGAATTAGATCGGGTCCTAACATACTTCGCTCACCCACTTCCGTCCAACATAAAGGGGATCTGCATTTTCTCCCATACAGAGCTTCATATGGTGCCATCTGAATGCTGGAGTGGTAACTGTTGTTGTAAGCGAACTCAATCAAAGAAAGGTAACTATCCCAGCTGCCTCCTAACTCCAAAACACATGCTCGCAACATGTCCTCTAAGGCTTGAATGGTGCGTTCCGTCTGTCCATCGGTCTGCGGATGATAAGCAGTACTCAACCTCAGTTGGGTCCCTAATGCTCTTTGAAAGGATTCCCAAAACTTAGATGTAAACTTGGGATCACGATCACTGACAATACTCGTAGGAACTCCGTGCAGCTTCACAATCTCCTGCAGATAAATTCTAGCAAGCTTCTCTGTATCGTATGTGGTTCTAACACGCAAGAAATGAGCTGACTTCGTTAAACGATCGACAATCACCCAGATAGAATCATATCCTTCTCGCGTCCGAGGAAGTCCAACTACAAAATCCATCGAAATACTGTCCCACTTCCATTCGGGAATCTCCAAAGGTTGAAGGAGTCCCGAAGGTTTCTGATGTTCGTACTTCACCTTCTGACAAGTTAAGCACCGAGATACATACTCCGCAATATCACGCTTCATACCCGGCCACCAAAACGAGGTCTTCAAGTCATGGTACATCTTCGTGGATCCAGGATGAACTGCATACTTACCCTTGTGAGCCTCCTGTAAAACTTCTTGCTTCAACACTTCGTTCGGCACCACCAGCCGTCCTTGAAATCTCCAAACATCATTCTCGTCCTTTACTACCTCTTGGTTACCCACCAACTCGCGGGCTAACTCTTCATCCTTCTGAGCCTCCTTGATTCTACTGATCAGTTCATTCTCCACCTTTATATTTCCCAATCTTATGCTGTTTCCTCTCTCGTCTATCGATAAGTTCAAGTCTCGAAAGGTCTCAAACAACTTCAATTCCTCCATCATCAGAGTTGCAGTGTGCAGTGTCTTCCTACTCAGGGCGTCAGCTACCACGTTTGCCTTTCCTGGGTGGTATTTAAGTTCAAAATCGTAGTCCTTCAGAAATTCCATCCACCGACGTTGCCGCATATTCAGCTCCTTCTGATCGAACAAGTACTTCAAACTCTTATGATCGCTGAACACGTCAAACTGCGAACCATACAAGTGGTGCCTCCAGATTTTAAGTGCGAACACTATAGCTGCTAACTCCAAATCGTGCGTAGGATAATTTTCTTCGTGAGGCTTCAGTTGTCGAGATGCATAGGCTACCGCCATACGATCCTGCATCAACACGCATCCAAGTCCTTTCAGCGACGCATCGCAGTAAACTTCGAACCTTCGAGTAGGACCCGGAATCGTGAGTACGGGAGCACTCGTCAATCTGCTCTTTAGCTCCAAGAAACATTCTTCACAGGCTTCAGTCCACTCAAAAGGCTTATCCTTCCGAGTGAGACGAGTAAGGGGTTGCACTATCTGAGAGAAATTCTGGATAAACCTTCGATAATATCCAGCCAGACCTAAGAAACTTCGTACTTCGGTGACCGTCTTGGGTCGTTCCCAATTCATGACAGCTTCAACTTTGCTGGGGTCCACCGCGATACCTTCTGATGAAATGACATGGCCCAGAAACTGGACCTCTTTAAGCCAAAACTCGCACTTCGACCATTTCGCGTACAACTGCTTCTCCTTCAAGACTTGCAAGACAATCCTCAGATGTTCCGCGTGCAGCTCTTCATTAGATGAGTAAATCAGGATATCGTCGATAAACACAATAACGAACTGATCAAGAAACGGGCGGAAGATGCAGTTCATGTAGTCCATGAATACCGCTGGAGCATTCGTAAGTCCGAATGGGATCACCTGATATTCATAGTGCCCATAACGAGTCCTAAAAGCTGTTTTCGGAATATCCTCCGGTTTGACCCGGATCTGATGGTATCCCGATCGCAATCCTCTTCATTGATCTGAATAACTTAACTCCACATGTAACAGCCTCATTACTTTATAACTGACTCATTAATCATTGATATGAATAACATAACTCCACACATAACAGCCTCATTACTTTATAACTAACTCATTAATATCATCCAAGTTTCATCCCGCATCGCAATCCTCTTCATTGATCTGAATAACTTAACTCCACACGTAACAGCCTCATTACTTTATAACTGACTCATTAATCATTGATATGAATAACATAACTCCACACATAACAGCCTCATTACTTTATAACTAACTCATTAATATCATCCAAGTTTCATCCCGCATCGCAATCCTCTTCATTGATCTGAATAACATAACTCCACACGTAACAGCCTCATTACTTTATAACTGACTCATTAATCATTGATATGAATAACATAACTCCACACATAACAGCCTCATTACTTTATAACTAACTCATTAATATCATCCAAGTTTCATCCCGCATCGCAATCCTCTTCATTGATCTGAATAACTTAACTCCACACGTAACAGCCTCATTACTTTATAACTGACTCATTAATCATTGATATGAATAACATAACTCCACACATAACAGCCTCATTACTTTATAACTAACTCATTAATATCATCCAAGTTTCATCCCGCATCGCAATCCTCTTCATTGATCTGAATAACATAACTCCACACGTAACAGCCTCATTACTTTATAACTGACTCATTAATCATTGATATGAATAACATAACTCCACACATAACAGCCTCATTACTTTATAACTAACTCATTAATATCATCCAAGTTTCATCCCGCATCGCAATCCTCTTCATTGATCTGAATAACATAACTCCACACGTAACAGCCTCATTACTTTATAACTGACTCATTAATCATTGATATGAATAACATAACTCCACACATAACAGCCTCATTACTTTATAACTAACTCATTAATATCATCCAAGTTTCATCCCGCATCGCAATCCTCTTCATTGATCTGAATAACATAACTCCACACGTAACAGCCTCATTACTTTATAACTGACTCATTAATCATTGATATGAATAACATAACTCCACACATAACAGCCTCATTACTTTATAACTAACTCATTAATATCATCCAAGTTTCATCCCGCATCGCAATCCTCTTCATTGATCTGAATAACTTAACTCCACACGTAACAGCCTCATTACTTTATAACTGACTCATTAATCATTGATATGAATAACATAACTCCACACATAACAGCCTCATTACTTTATAACTAACTCATTAATATCATCCAAGTTTCATCCCGCATCGCAATCCTCTTCATTGATCTGAATAACATAACTCCACACGTAACAGCCTCATTACTTTATAACTGACTCATTAATCATTGATATGAATAACATAACTCCACACATAACAGCCTCATTACTTTATAACTAACTCATTAATATCATCCAAGTTTCATCCCGCATCGCAATCCTCTTCATTGATCTGAATAACTTAACTCCACACGTAACAGCCTCATTACTTTATAACTGACTCATTAATCATTGATATGAATAACATAACTCCACACATAACAGCCTCATTACTTTATAACTAACTCATTAATATCATCCAAGTTTCATCCCGCATCGCAATCCTCTTCATTGATCTGAATAACTTAACTCCACACGTAACAGCCTCATTACTTTATAACTGACTCATTAATCATTGATATGAATAACATAACTCCACACATAACAGCCTCATTACTTTATAACTAACTCATTAATATCATCCAAGTTTCATCCCGCATCGCAATCCTCTTCATTGATCTGAATAACATAACTCCACACGTAACAGCCTCATTACTTTATAACTGACTCATTAATCATTGATATGAATAACATAACTCCACACATAACAGCCTCATTACTTTATAACTAACTCATTAATATCATCCAAGTTTCATCCCGCATCGCAATCCTCTTCATTGATCTGAATAACTTAACTCCACACGTAACAGCCTCATTACTTTATAACTGACTCATTAATCATTGATATGAATAACATAACTCCACACATAACAGCCTCATTACTTTATAACTAACTCATTAATATCATCCAAGTTTCATCCCGCATCGCAATCCTCTTCATTGATCTGAATAACTTAACTCCACACGTAACAGCCTCATTACTTTATAACTGACTCATTAATCATTGATATGAATAACATAACTCCACACATAACAGCCTCATTACTTTATAACTAACTCATTAATATCATCCAAGTTTTATCCCGCATCGCAATCCTCTTCATTGATCTGAATAACATAACTCCACACGTAACAGCCTCATTACTTTATAACTGACTCATTAATCATTGATATGAATAACATAACTCCACACATAACAGCCTCATTACTTTATAACTAACTCATTAATATCATCCAAGTTTCATCCCGCATCGCAATCCTCTTCATTGATCT
>JAVKPL010007330.1:27500-28913 GCA_032173675.1 Gastrolobium villosum
CCTCATTACTTTATAACTAACTCATTAATATCATCCAAGTTTCATCCCGCATCGCAATCCTCTTCATTGATCTGAATAACATAACTCCACACGTAACAGCCTCATTACTTTATAACTGACTCATTAATCATTGATATGAATAACATAACTCCACACATAACAGCCTCATTACTTTATAACTAACTCATTAATATCATCCAAGTTTCATCCCGCATCGCAATCCTCTTCATTGATCTGAATAACTTAACTCCACACGTAACAGCCTCATTACTTTATAACTGACTCATTAATCATTGATATGAATAACATAACTCCACACATAACAGCCTCATTACTTTATAACTAACTCATTAATATCATCCAAGTTTCATCCCGCATCGCAATCCTCTTCATTGATCTGAATAACTTAACTCCACACGTAACAGCCTCATTACTTTATAACTGACTCATTAATCATTGATATGAATAACATAACTCCACACATAACAGCCTCATTACTTTATAACTAACTCATTAATATCATCCAAGTTTCATCCCGCATCGCAATCCTCTTCATTGATCTGAATAACTTAACTCCACACGTAACAGCCTCATTACTTTATAACTGACTCATTAATCATTGATATGAATAACATAACTCCACACATAACAGCCTCATTACTTTATAACTAACTCATTAATATCATCCAAGTTTCATCCCGCATCGCAATCCTCTTCATTGATCTGAATAACATAACTCCACACGTAACAGCCTCATTACTTTATAACTGACTCATTAATCATTGATATGAATAACATAACTCCACACATAACAGCCTCATTACTTTATAACTAACTCATTAATATCATCCAAGTTTCATCCCGCATCGCAATCCTCTTCATTGATCTGAATAACTTAACTCCACACGTAACAGCCTCATTACTTTATAACTGACTCATTAATCATTGATATGAATAACATAACTCCACACATAACAGCCTCATTACTTTATAACTAACTCATTAATATCATCCAAGTTTCATCCCGCATCGCAATCCTCTTCATTGATCTGAATAACTTAACTCCACACGTAACAGCCTCATTACTTTATAACTGACTCATTAATCATTGATATGAATAACATAACTCCACACATAACAGCCTCATTACTTTATAACTAACTCATTAATATCATCCAAGTTTCATCCCGCATCGCAATCCTCTTCATTGATCTGAATAACATAACTCCACACGTAACAGCCTCATTACTTTATAACTGACTCATTAATCATTGATATGAATAACATAACTCCACACATAACAGCCTCATTACTTTATAACTAACTCATTAATATCATCCAAGTTTCATCCCGCATCGCAATCCTCTTCATTGATCTGAATAACATAACTCCACACGTAACAGACTCATTACT